>JAWNPC010000953.1:8007500-8310000 GCA_035045365.1 Drosophila leonis | reverse complement strand
ACTCAGACCTTAACATAGTTCAATTTCACCTCTTGCCCACACGCCTAACATTTGACAGCAAATTCAACACACTGTTAATGCACTTAACAGAGCCGTGACGCAACTGTGAGCTTTTGCTGTTAAGCTTAACAGTGTGTTGGAAAGCTCCTTAACAGCACACAGTGCTTGCACAACTGTACAGCTGCGCACCTAGCATGGAGCACAACCCAGCTGGAGCTTCAAAGCTTTTGACATATTTGTGCAACAAAATTTTACTTTTCTTAAATTATGATTGCGACTTTTCATATATTCACCATAGCATATGTATATAGTACTATTCTGTGTATATACATACATATATCTAAGCAACATCCAAATGCAGCTTTGTCGCTGAAGATTAAGTCAGGAATTTATTGAGTCTATAAACAAATGTTTGACAAATGCAACTTGGGCCAGTTGAGAACTTAGGGTTATAAATAAGGTATTAAAGCTTTAATGGAAACTACCCAACTGAAAGATGACCTTACTTAAGTGTGGAGTTGTTTTTATATTTTATGATTTGGTTTTTTGTTTTCTTAATATAATATAATGTCTTGAAATAATAATTAAAATATAAAATATAATTAAATTTATAAATAAAAAATTAAAATATTAAAATATTAATAAATTTAGAATCGTTAAAATGTTCTGGAATATTAAGACTTCAAATTAAAAAAATAACAGGTAAAATGAAATATATTTGAAAATATGGAAAGTAGGGCTGGAAAAATATTGATAGTGGCTCCACTCGATGTTTTCTTCCATTGATGGTTCAACCCATCGATACTATCGATGGTTCCATAGGTTGATTAATCTACTCTAGTACTTATCGAAAAATGTGTTTTCTTTTAGTTTTTTAAGCTTTTATTAAAAATAATATAGAAAAAAAACAAAAAATTAATATTTCAATTCTTATAAAAAATAAATTTTTTTTGAAGCGATTGAAATGGGAACTAACTTCCGAAATGCATTTCTTGCGCTTACATTACATAGTGGTACAACAGCAGTAGAAGCAGATGGATCAGAAAAATTAGATATAACCGTAGAAATTGACAGTGAGGAAATCGAACTTGCATTTTCTGAAATAAGTTTGAGTAATCCTTTATCAATTTATGCTTATCGATATTATTGATGGTATTAACAACTCTATTAGAAAGTAAAGCAATATAAATAATACAAATTAATTCGTTAAATCTTACATACATATGTGAAAAATAGAACTAAAGTTTTGTTGAAATATTTTTGGTTTGGTAATCTTTGGAAGACTGTGAACACTTGAGTATAAAATATTATATATAATATTATTATATTTATATTATTATTGTTTTAATACATTCTCTGAATTTGATTTGTGAAGATGGAATACAAATACGTCGAGTACTCTAAAATATCTCCTTATCCTACTATTTGAAAATTAAACTAAGTAGAAATTTAAACAATTCGAAGAGAAATGTAAATTAATGTGAATTTTTTGATTTGTAGCAAATCTCAAGCTTCGATGACAATGAAAATATGTTTTTCGATGGGGAGGATCAGACGCCATTCACGGGGTCTGACAATTTGCAGCCCTATGCGCCTCTGATCGATGATTCCGCCGTGGAGGGCAATTGGTTCCATCAGGGCGTTAAGCGTGTGCGTCGTGAGCTGACCCGACTCTTTAGCAGCAACGGTGTCCATCACAGGCAGAAGCGTGTCAAGAAGCCGCCGCAGAAGAAGCGGCTGGCCAAGCGACAGAATCGAATGATGACCCGGAAGCGGGCCTCTGATGATTTTGAGAGCGAAATGGGCTCCGGAACCTATGACGTGGAAACAGCTGTATGTGAGTGTCTAAATTCAATCAGTCAAAAGTAAAAGTGCAACGCGAATTGTAATTGGAGTTGGAATTGTAATTTGTAATTTCTAATTTTTTGTAATTTGATATCATGAAACGCAGACCGCACACGATTCACCGTCAACGAGCCGTACTCGAACGACTTCAATGATAAACAGAGCGAGCATTTCCTCAATCTGACCGAGGAGATTAGCCTGGGACTGCGCGATCTCCTCCGGCGCCGCTACGAGACCGACGACGATGAAGTCGAATTGCGCAGCACTTTGCTCTTAGTCGGGTAAGTCCATTATATGCAACATTAATGTCAGAGACTTAAGTAGGCCATGCGCTCCTCTGTGCGCCTAGGCGGGCTAAATGAAAACTTGAATATCGCTTGGGCTTGAAATACATCCAGAGATGCCCTAAGATCTCAGAGTCTTTAACATCGATAATTATCGATGTGCATAACACATTTAAATCATCATTGAAGTCCAATGAATGCACACAATAGTCAAACAGTTTGATTGATTGATTGATCTTCATTTACTTTTACTGAGGTTCTTCCGTATCTAATTATTATTTGGATCTATAGTTTAAGTCAATTTTTGATCAGCAAAAGAGCAATGTGGATAGACATTTCAAACTAAGCTTTAGATACTTTCATTACGTCAGATTAATCAAAATGACTTTTTTAATCGATCGCTAGAGTCTACCTTAGATTAGAACAGAAAAAAGATCAAAGTTTGTCAATCTGATTGATTGATTGATCTATATTAATTGCCAGTTAAGCAAATATTTATGAATCGAATTACTCTATCTATTTATTGCTAAGAGCCACGAACGATAACTAGAAGAGTTATGTGATTGTTAATCTGATTGATTGATTGATTGATTGAATATCATATTTTTGAAAACAAAAACAAGCTTTTGCCACACTCTTAATCATCAAATTACTATCTCCATTTGTGGCTTAGACTCAAGAGCGATAAGTATTTGATTGTCAATCTGATTGATTGATTGATCTACATTACTGATCAAGCTATATACATGTAGGGCTCAAAATGATTGATTGATATATACATATATATTACAAAACAAGCTTTCGCCACGCTTTTAATCATCCGATTACTATCTCCACCTGTTGTTTAGGCCCACGAACGATCAGTACAAGAGCTATGTGATTGTCAATGTGGAGATACCCGCCGAAATTTCTGATTTTGAGAGTAATTTGCGCAAACAGCTGCAGAAATATAATCGCATTGGAAACCAGAGCGCCTCCTTGGACGACGATTTTTATTTCCGTTTGACATTGGGTAAGTTTCGCCTTAAGCACTTGAACAAAAATACAAACTTCCCTAGAGTCCATTTCGAACGGATGCTTTGGTGTTGGCAAACGCAAGCGCTCGCTCACACTGTCAAAGCTTTCAAACTAGTAGAACTGCGAGCTTTTAAGCTTTAACCGATACTAAAAAGCTTAACAATTCGCACACGGTTCATTGTAAATAAGTAAATAAACTCGAAGAGTATGTCAAACTGTTGCTAAAAAACAAACAAACCAAAACGCACTCACCTCCTTCCACACTCCCACACTCACACTCACACGCCTACACACACCTAAAAACACACACACACACACACACACAGATAACCAGTGCAGCAATCCGCTGGAATTTGATAGAGACGAATTTACCTGCCAGTCTGGCGACATCGAGAGCATACCCTGTCCGCATATATGCAATCACCGTGCCGACTGTAACGATGGCTCGGATGAGAATGAGGAGATGTGCAAGAATCGTCGTTATCCCAATCCCCATGCACCAACGAAAGGTCCGTCCTATTCGTATGCGGATAATGATGCTGATGATGATAATGATGTGGATACAGTTGATGAGGATGACGATGACGATCTGGATGCCGATCTGGATGACAATAAATGCTTGTCAGACGATCATGTATTCCAGTGCATCAGCGGTGAACCAATTCATATTTCCTGCGCAAACATATGCGATGGCTACAACAACTGCAACGATGGCTCCGATGAGAACCGCGAGATGTGCGATCGCCGCAGAAATAACCAAGACTGCGTGGAAGACTTCCAATGCATATCGGGCTATAAGATGAGCACTCCCTGCCACACTCTCTGCAATGGCTATGACGATTGCGATGATGGCTCCGATGAGGATCCCGCTCGCTGTCCACGTCCTCCTCCACAAGTCTCCAGCAGCAAGTCCGGCGATCTCCTAAATGATCAGTGCATCAATGATCAGATTTTCAAATGTCAAAGTGGCAACATCGAGAGTATACCCTGTTACGATGTTTGCAACCGGCATGCAGACTGTGAGGATGGCTCCGATGAGAGTGCCGATGTGTGCCGTCAAAATGTTCAGCCTTCAGACCGTACTTGTACCGGCGAGGGCGAAAATCGAGTGTGCCAATATGTGCAATCCAACAAGGGTTCGTTTCTTCCCTCTCTCTCACACTTTGTCTCTTTCTCTCACTCTATATATATATATATTTGTTGTCTCCGTTATTGAGCACACTGTGTATTAGAGCAGGGAAATTACACGAATACAATATATGACATAGACACACCCATACACACACACAGACAGACAAGTCCTAATCTCATTTGAATGCATGTAAAGCTAATATATACATAGGTAAAAAGCAATTGTAACTGTTTATTAGTATTAAGTCGTGACTGTCACTGTGATTCATTCGTTCCCACTCTTCCACTCACTATCTCTCTTTCACACACACTGTCTATCTTTCTCTTCCTCTCTCTCCTTTTAAAAGTCTTGTATGTGTTGTCCCTACTCATGCTCATTTGCTCTGTTCTCTACGAATCGTTTTCAATAATCCCAAAATCGATTTGGCATCCTCGATAAGTATTTAAAAGGCTCAGAGCCGAGTAGATCAATAGTGATCAGAGCTTCGTTGGCACTTCATTAAATTAATCTTAGCATATGTAATGGAGGCTAGTTTCAAAATGAAGGCCAACTTTTGTATACTCGTTCCCTTAGCGAAAAGAGTCTATTAGTTTTGTGCTTCTAGAGACTTGAAATTTGAAATATATGTATGCAGATAGACAGCCCTATTATGAAAATATATAGTATACCAATCTACGCCTAATATGGGCGTTGGATACTGGGTAAATGTTGTTTTCCCCTACAGTTCGATCAAATGGGGAATAACTATATAGCGCTTAGTATTAATCCAGTTATATTTAGAGCTAATAGACTTGATAATTGATAATATATGTGTAGAAAAATAATAAAAAGATA
The DNA here is from genome assembly GCA_035045365.1 of Drosophila leonis. Classification (NCBI taxonomy): domain Eukaryota; kingdom Metazoa; phylum Arthropoda; class Insecta; order Diptera; family Drosophilidae; genus Drosophila; species Drosophila leonis. The sequence continues at coordinate 8,304,888 of JAWNPC010000953.1, read as the reverse complement.
TCAAAATTTTGTAGCTATGCCTATTGGGAGGCAAGGAAAACTGTATCTTCTACAATAGTTGACATAAATCTCCTTATGCATTGAGGGTAGTAGAAGTAATCGTCTGCAGACAGGCAGCAGATAGGTTATATGGGGGAGTGGCAAATCAGAAAATATTGATTTTTATATAAAGAAATAAGCCCTATCTATTCTATTGGACCTTCAACGAACAACGCCCGACTGCTCTGTTTACACTTTTTTTTTTTGTGAACTTAGCTAAGGGTTTTTCAACCACTATGAATCAGATTAGTCAAATAGATGTGCCTGCAGGAAAGACATTGGGAGTTGATAGTAAATTCTGAATTCCATTTCCATATTCAGTTGAAATGCATGACATGCGCTCAAAGCTGCTTAGAAGGAATATCCTCGAGTTTGTCCTACTGCATGACATGTCCTCGAGTTTGGCCGGACTTTAGCAACAAATTTTGAACTGGACTTAAAATGAAAGTTTACATCAAATGTGATTTTTGAAAATATAAACATGTAAACATTTCCACACACTACCCTCTATCGCTCTCTCTCTCTCTCTCTCTCTCTCTCTCTCTCTCTCTCGCTCTCTCTCGCTCTCTTGGTATCTCTCCCGTTCACTCATACTTTGTGTGCCTGTCTTTCGCTCGCTCCCGCTCTCTCTCATATACTCTTACTCGCATTTGTCCAAAGGTTTATATTTGATACAACATTTTATTATTTAAAATACTGCTAACTTTTCTTTTGACGTGCCCTCTATGTATACACACACACACACAATGCACACCTACCTACACACACAACATAGATCCTAACGCCCCTGAAACGCCTGAACCCACAGACGAGGAATATGGCTCCGGCGAACCAGAATGCCGTGGTGCGACATTCTTGTGTAAACGCTCCAATACGCGCATCTGTGAAGAAGAGAGATGCGATTCGAAAATAAACTGTCCGCACGGCGAAGATGAGGAGGATTGCTCCAAGGGTAATGATCAACAATTATTGATACAACAATCAACATCTATGCATTCGCATCTGATTTCATTTGAGAATCAAAAGGAAGATCTGCCTAGATCAAGTTTCATTTGACATCGTTATCATGTTCTGTAAAACTTTGTTTCATCAGCTATTTTCAAACGATATGTTTATGTTTATTATATTTTTTGTCCTTTTCTTTCTTTGCATTCGTTTTTGCTTTGCGATTTGTTGCCTTACTTAGTTTGCACTGACGAAGAGTTCAAGTGCGACCAAACGTGTTTGCCGTTGCATATGCGTTGCGATGGCCGAATTCAGTGTACTGATCAGACAGACGAGGCTGGCTGCTCTCTGAAAGATGTAGTTCAGCCCAATATCGCTCAAGATCAAGATCAAGATCTAGATCGAGATCAAGAAAATGAACAAGATCCCGATCGTGAACAAGAACGTGAACAAGAACGTGAACAAGAACGTGAACAAGAACGTCAGCCCGAACCCGAGGCCCAGCCACAGGGTGAGTTTTTTGCTATTTTACTTATTTTCCTAATTTCATTCATTTCATTTTTAATTGATTCATCAAATTTGATTTATTATAGTTTTTTCTATTTTCAAATTTTCAATCTCTTTGACTTAATTCAAAAGTTATTGAATTTCTTTATAGATTTTGCATTTTTGATTTGCCATTTTATTATAATATTTTGCCCGTGATTTATTTATATATACACATATATATATATATATATATATATATATATATATATATATATATATATGATCTCATTGGCATGGGGCCACGTGCCGCTATGCAAAGAATTTTCATCATAGAAAAACTTTTTGAGTAACGAAAAAAAAAAGAATTCAAAAAAGGAGAAAATATCGAAAAATATATATATATATATATATATATTTTTTTTTGTAAATGAGAAAATATTTAGCATAAACTACATCGGGCGGGGATAATTACAACAAATTTATAGAGCACTTATTCAGTGAATGAGAATTGATTTTCCGTACGTGCCGCTTGGCTGCCAAATGCGTCTAAATTACAGTAATACGCTAACGGTCTGTGGATATTATGTGGAACATATGGTGAAAACTATTCAAATGGACCAAAATCATAAAAACTTTTTATTAAAGATTGCTGTGTGCGCTCGATTGGCACTTTTCACTAGAATTCCCGAAGGTGAATGCGGAATGCGGAAACGAGTGGAAATGGAACGAAAACTGTTCACCTGCTCAACTCAAATGCTGCAGCTAAATTGTATGCTACAGTTCCACTCAAACCGAGCGGTGTTCCATTTACATGCATTCCCAAATTTCACTGTTCCACTTAAAATGTGTGGCGTTCCACTGTATTCCATTGTACCACTTGAAAAAAGTGAAAAAATGAAAGAAAAGCTGCTAGCATAATAGCTATTGATAAAATACTGTAGCTAAACAATATGTATAGCATCAGCATAGTTGTTCCATTCCAATGTTCCACAATGCATTATATGTTCGTTGTTTTCAGTTTTAATTGAAGTATTCGACAAATCCCAGCATTATTTCGCTGTTTTTTCCCAGCGAAACAGTGGGAAAGAAACACTATTGGTCGGACATGGAACGACTATTAGCAAATGCGCCTTCTGCGATGCTCCACTTCGATGGTTTCGTTTTTCTTACACGCTCCTTGATGTTTCATTCCATTAAAGTTAAGCGACTTTTCGCCGTTATGACCCTGACCCGCCTCCAAATACTCGTCGCATAAATTGTAAAAAACAAAACACTGAAAAACAACAACAAAAAATTATGAAAATCCATTTTTCCATTCTAAAAAAAAAAACCAGAAGTGAGATTACAATTGTTCCCCAAACGGGCCAGCCAGCCACGCCCACACCCACGCCCACGCCCACGCTCACGCTTGGCCAGCAAGCACTCGCCTAATGAAACGACCCAAGCAGCGCAGAACCAAAATCCAAATCACAACCGCAGCTGTGCCATTCCCCTACCCCCACTCCAGTCCCACTCCAGTCCCACTTCAGCCCCACTCACACATGTGGATTACCATATTGCCATGAAATATGCCACAAATGCGAACAACTCCATGTGCTATGCAAGCAGCAGCCACTGAGATGCAAAAAGATGTTTTATAGATGCTGATTTTCGCCTGGTTCATCTGTGGTGCAAAGTGGTGCAGGGTGGTGCCGTCGATTCTTACTCTCTCTCTCTCTCTCTCTCTATCTATCTCTCGCGCTCTGCATTGAGACAGGCAACAACAGCAGCAGCAAAAAAACAATTTGCAACAGATTAAAATTACCCCTAAGCGTATTATAAACTTAAATAATCCGCTACACACAACAACAACAACAACAACCACCGTCACCGCTCAGCTGCACCGCGCACCTCCCAGCCACCCACAAGCTGAAGTGAGCTTTTATTTAGCCAGGCGTCGCTGCTTTTACTACTCGGGGGCGTGTTAAGTGCTGTCAACGAGATTAAATGCAATGTCAGAGGTCACAAAAAAGACTCCCACACACACACGCACACACTCACACACACACACACACACACACACACACACACATAAACACACACAGCGAGTGTCCAAAGTTGTGTCCTTGTAAATTTAATGAATTTTCGACACTTCACTTGTTGTTCCGGCTCTTTCATTTGGCTTGTGTGAAAAAACTGAATTGTGAACTCAACACTGAAGCTGGACCTAGAACTGGAACTGGAAGTAAATATAGTAATTTCAGATGCCAAAGATATAATGCTTAACCTTCATGTTTCACTTGAAACTAAAGCTAATAATATATCAGACAATACTTTAAATTTTATTCTATTTTGCGAACAATGCCTAACTCATGTTTATCTATTAGAAACCATTGTCAGGTCTCTAATTTCTTGAATTTGTGAGAAATTGGTTCAAGTTTGCCCATATGAATCGGAAAGTATTTGATAAGAACAAACGCAAAATCAAGTTTCAATAGCCAAACTTGAAATGTTATTCATATCTTATGAAACTGAATCTCTACTATAGATACATATATATTTATATAGATATATTTAGTACTTGTTATATGAAAAGTTGTACAGGCTTTGGTTATAGATACATATGTGTATATATAGGATAAATCGAAGCATAACTTAATCATGCCGAGATATTCCATATACAATAATATACAAATTAATATGTATACATATCATATATAATATAAAGTAAAGAGCAATAGGCAGAAATAGAATAGAATTTATCATTTATCGTTTCCGAAACGATTCGAGGCCCTTCGCATTATTTCAGCTTTGAAGTGGAATAAATTTCAACAATAATAATCAATTCCGATTTTCATATGCATTTTTAAACATTCCAGACTTAACTTAACTTATCTATCTGTAGAGTAAGTTCAAGAGATGAAGTCTCTAACTTCAATTACTTGTTAGGCATATTGTAATTTACCGTGTGCCACGCCTCCAAGTGGGCGTATACAAAATATATAAGGCGAGAGTACGCATGATATGCAAACTCCATTTACTCCAAGTTTGCGTATATATAGAGAGACGAGCATTGTACAAAGCCAATCTACTCTACTCACTTTGTGAACAAGCATAAAAGAACCAAAACAAAACAGTTATGCATATGTTCAAATACTATATACTATATATATATATATATATATATATATATATATATATATATATATATATACATATATATGTAAATATATCTATATGTATGTTTGCAATTGTATAGTTCCGCAATGTCTTGAAATTAAGACGCTATTGTATCTATAGATACATTTCTATCTATATATGTTATATATACACATATGTATATGTAAATATATATATATACATATATGTATATATATATATATATATATGTGTGTGTGTATGTATACATATGTATGTATGTATGTTTCACACACACATACAATGCGTGCATCTAAGTACCCGCATAATTGTTCAAAGAAAACTTCAAGACTGTTGTGACTGAGGCTGAAGCTTGTTAAGGTCGATTCTATTTGGAATAGAGAGCGAATGGGGAATGAGGAGTGGTAGGGCGGCTAGAGGGGAGGCTCTGAAGTTGCAAGCACATTTGTTTTTTTATTGTTTTGTGGCACAGTGTTGTGCAATACGAAACTGTTGCAAGTGTTGTTGTTGTTGTTGCAAGTGTTGCTGCTACAAAGTGCGTCATTTGAATCAATTGTTGTTGATGTTGTTGTTGTTGCTGTACTTGAGCGCCGCTAAATTTTAATTATTATGTAAGCACACACACGCACGCACAACAAAACACACGCACACACACACACACACACACACAGCTCTCATAAAGTTGCCACACAAAAAGTTGGCTTTTGATTTGAGCAGTTGAAAAAAGGGTGCAGACTCATATGTATGCATGTGTGTGTGTGTGTGTGTGTGTGTGTGTGTGTTTGTGTGTGCTGGCCTCTGCTCAATTTACAGTTATATTTCATATTGTTTTGTTTGTTGTTTGCTGCTGCGGTTGCATTTGGCTTGGCTCTTGATTAAATATTTTGTTTATAATTGTTTGGCATCGATTCTTGTTTTTGGCGCTTGCCACTTGCACTTTTGGCCCACAAAGCGGGCAGTCCACATGCCATCAACTGCAACCCATCCACTTGCTGCTGGCCTTCCCCCTCAAGCTTTGCAACACTCTGTAGCAGCAGCAGCAGCAGCACTCAATTAGCAGCTTCGCTCGCTGTGCTGCGTTAAATGGCTGACGATTTGGCTGCTATACACACACACACACTTACACACACACACACACACACACACACTCTCACACACATACCCGCACACACACAGTCTCCGGGGACCGCATATGCAAATTGAATATGCTAGCCAACGCTTTTCTTTTCACACTTCGAGCCAAAATAGCTGAAAAAAAGAAACATAAAAAGATAAAAACCTGCGCAAAAAATTAAGGCAACGAGTGCAAGACAACAACAACAACAACTACAACAATCAGCCACAGCAACAGCAACAGCAACAGTAACTGCTGTTAAAATCATAAAAATCATAACAGCAAACAACGTAAGCACGGACAACAGCCCACCCCCGCACCTTGCACACACTCACACACACTCGGGGGAGTTATGCATGTCTGATAAGCTTGGCAAATATGAGAGAAATAAAAAAAGAAAGACGAGAGTCAAAATATTCTTGTACATATAGAGCTATATGTCTTTATATATGTAACATATGTGAGGAAGATTGATGTACTGACTGATTGATTGAATGACTAAACCTAAGATCGATTGACTAATTAACTACCATATGAACATATGAGAGAGATTGATGGGCTGACTGATTGATTGAATGACTAAATTGCAGCTTGATTGACTTGATTGATTAAGTTACCAATACTAAATGATTGATTGGTTGACTGTCTAACAAACCGACTGCTGCCTGATTAAAAAAAACTTAAGATTGATTGTCTGATTGGCTGATAGCACTTACTGTCTTATTATTTGTCTGACTGAAACTAAGATTGATTGACTGATTGACTTACCAATGGTGAATGATTAAGTGTCTGTCTGTCGGCCAACTGACTGCCGACTGATTGACGAAATTATTGATTGAATGATTGATTAAATCACAGATTGATCATTGACTTAACCATGCTGAATGATTGATTGAAGGATTGACTGATTGACTGTCTAACAAACTGACTGCTGCCTAATAGAATCACTTAATGACTGATTGATTGACTGTCTGATAAACTGACTGCTGCGTGATTGAAAGATTGAAAGATTGTTTGTCTAACAGCTGCCTGATTGACGAACATACTAACGGATTGATTGACAAACTTAACACACTGGCAACTGATTGATTCAATGTCTGACTGACTGGCAGTAAACTTAATTGCCAGCTGATTGACTGATTGCGTGATTAATTGACTAACTGACGTGATCGTATGAAAGGTGTGTGCTTAATGTAAGCAGGGACAACGCTCTATAATTTGTACTTGATTGTGTTACAAGCCGTATGATAAACTGTAGATACCTTTTGGCAACTTATGTATAACTAAAATGGAGCTGTGAATGTGCTCAACTTCCGCTGTCGCTGAATTTGTTGTTTGTTTTATAGTTTTGCTGTGCATAAAATTAAAATTCTGGTGTCTTAGGGCTGCTACCGTTGTCCAAAGCTCAAACGACTGGCGCAGGCGCAGCATAGAGGCCAGCCACATGTTGCTGTCGCAGAACAGCAACAAGCGCCGCCTAATCAGCAGCCCAATGCTGGCAACATGTTGCCGTCAATTGAGCCATCGGCATGTTGCCAGGGCATGCAACCTGGTTGGCTGTGCCCGCTGAAGCGTCATGCCTATACCATCGACACCCACCGATGCCCTCCACGCAGCCATGGCCGAGCCGAACACGCTGACCAAATGCCGAATGGCTGTGCAATTCGTTTCGTTTGTTATCGCTGCGTGTGCGTCGGCTGCTTCGGCTACTTCGGCTGTCCGACGTAGCGTTGTCGTGCTGTGTTGCTATCGCCTCGCTAGCTTCAGCAGCTTCGGCTCGTATGTCGTCGGTGTCGTCGTCGTCGTCGTCGTCGTCCAACAACATCTCCTCCGACGCAGGGCGTTCGCTTGGGTCGCTGGGCGAGTCGATGCCGGCGCTTACTGCATCGCCGCTTCGTCAGTTCAAATTGAAGCGTTTGCGTGTGCGTTACGTTGTGTAGACTGAGACTTGTGACTTGGTGACTTGGTGACTTGGTGACTCGTGACTGTGACTGCAACTGCGACTGTGACTGCGACTGCAACTGTGGCGCGTGTGCAACCACTCAAAGAATCAACTTATAGTTTTTTTTTCTTCTAAATTATTAAAAGTTTTTTCAGCAAATTCCAACAAAAACTTTTCCTTTTTTTTTCTTGTTTTTTGCGTAAGTTAATCGAAAAATGTGTGAACAAAAACAAACTGAAATTCATTACAATATGTGTTGCAATTGGATTTTCTTGCAAAATTGTTTTTTTTTTTTTTGCTAAATATTAACAAAAATTAAAAATTTTCTGGACCAAAGCTCTTGGAGTGTAGCCCTATCGTAGCGCAAGAAAGCAGATCCCTTTCCCGATCTTGAAGCTAGGTTTGTGTTCCTTGTGGGATTGTTTTTCTCCAGTTCAACTTATAGTAAAATTAAATTGTTTTTCCTGCCGTCACGAAGTTTTCTGTGCATATCCTTTGTGAATGATCCAAAATTTGTGCCCCATTTTGAGTGTTCAATTATTTGAATAGCCAAATTGTTGTGTAAGCATTTGTAATTCTTCTTAGAACTTCTTTAAATTTGAATTGCTTCAATTTGAAACTTCTTCAAACCAGTCAAAAAACAAAAGCTGAATAAAGTGAAGTCAAGTTTAGAGTCAAAATTGTTGTCAAAATTATAAAATTCTTTTCGCAAGTGTTGTAAAGTTCTAGGAAGACAGATTTTTTTATAGCTCTTTGATATTTAAGTAGTTCCTCGAACAGTGAATTATATGCTTAAATGCATAATAGAAATATTCAACTTTTCAAATGTTTAAATTGCTTCAAATGCAATTTATGAACTTAGATTAATTCCAAATTTGTACTCTTTTCAAAAAAAGTAAATCTACAAAAAAAAAAAAAAACAAAATAACACATTTTTTCTATACAACAAGTTTAGATATATTTTTCAAGAAAAAAATTAAATTAAAATTTGTTTAGATGTTCAATTACGAATTTTTTGTTTTGCTAAGACCAGAAATTACATAATGAATTGTTTTAGAAGTGAAATTTTAGAAGTAAAGTTTTGTGTGATTGTCCGCTCAATTTGATTCCAACTTATATAATGTCAGCTGCTATATGAATTATTGGTTCTATATAGATGCTATTCATAGTAGCTGATATAGTCAATTATGAAAGATATTCAAGCTACGATAAATTGTAGTTATCCTTTCACTCTTGTCTGCGGTCTTTATTATGCTTATATGGCAAACGATCTTTACTCATTCATGTGATTGAACAAAATATTTGGAATATATATAGATATATATATATATATATATATATATATATATATATATATATATATATATATATATATACACATATCCATAGAGGTTTTTGCATAGTTGCAAATTGTATTTGATGTTGCAAAAATATTTGTTGCCCAACAGCTAAACAGTTATAAATGATACATCCCTCTCTCTCTCTTTTTCTCTCTCTCTCTCTCTATTGTTGTTGTTGTCGCCAGAGACAAGAAAAGTCGCTGAGCCAGCGCTTAAATTCAATAAATCTGCCTGCGGACAGTAAACGTTTGTGGCACTGATCGCGGCTCGTGCATCTTTTGTATCTGACAGATACAAAGATAGAAATAGCAACAACAACGACAACAACAACAACAATTAGTGTCGAAAGTTGTGCAGCCTGACAAATTGCCGACAAACTCTAAAGAAAAACACCGCAGCGCACTTTTCCTAGCTGCTCCTTATGCACCTTCCCCCATCTTTCTCTCTCTCACTCGCTCTCTTTTATTGCTTCATTTGGAGGGGGTGGCCGAGAAATCTTATAAATAACAGGCCCAAAAACAGGCACAAGCCCAAAACAAAATATATTTCTATATATATATATAATTTGAATAAAACTATTTTTGTAGCTGCCTTTTACAGATTTAAAATTTCTGATTTCGGATTTCGGATTTTGGATTTTCAATTGAGAATTCCAAAAAATTCCTCGCAAAGCAGCTGTGAAATACTTTTTTGTATACATGTGTATATTTATTTTTGCAGCATTTGCATTTTGAAAATGTCTGAATTTGTTTTTGAGGATCGCGTTGCTTGTGTGAAAAGGTTGCAATTTGAAGACTTCGCTTGGGTTTCCCAGGCCTTGGCCAGCATTTGAATGGAATGCCAAGAAGTGGAAAAAGCAGATAGAAGCAGTAGTATAGCCAGCCTTTAAGTGAGCATTCAAATAGCGAATTGTGGCTCCAACTAGAAGGAGAGGAGTGGAGTGGAGTGGAGCGGAGTAGCTGCTCCTGCCCCACATTATGTCTCATTAATTTTAATCACTTTTCAAGCGCCAAAAAGCGAACGCTTAGTCAACTTTTTAATGATGAGATCTTAATATACAAATTATATATGCTAAGTTATACACACACACACACGTAGTGACTGTGTGGCAGCAAATGCTTCATTACTTGCCACAAAAAAAAAAGAAGAAGGAAAACAGAGGCTGAAAAGGCAGCCTGTGCAGGCGACTTGAATAGATGATTTTTTGTAAACAAATTTCACATGCAGGCAAGAGGCGAAAGGCTTCGAAGACCAAATACCCTAGTTGGATAACGCTTGAAGATAGTATATAGTATATAGTAGTATATAGTAGTTCGATTCAATTTATATAAAATGAAAACAAGTTTGTTGAAAATAACAAAAACTTTTGTTGAAACAATTCTTTGTATACAGCTTTTCTTATATACTACATATAGTATGTATGCCATGCCAGTCAGGTGACAAGCTGTAATATTAAATATGGATTTACAATGAAGTATTTTACCAAAAAATATACGTAAAATATAGTATATGAAGTTAGACTAGTGTTAAATAGGTTTTTTCCTTCTATTTTTTAGACTACTAGCCACTACTACTATTTTTATGAACCAACTAATTTCGTTATTTTTTCTCTCTCAAGCCCTGAAATGCTCATGTTTCTACGTTTGTAAAAAAAAATACATCTAAATTCATCAGAAAATATGGTAATCCAGCATTTAGTGCTTAGTCGCACTATTATTTTCACAGCTTTATTATGGTTTTTTTTGTTTATCATAAAATATTTTGATGCAGAATTAATAATATATATATTATAGCCGTTTCAAGTCTACCTAAGATATCTCCAAATACATAGAATACAACAATTAAAAGTATTTCGTTTTGCTTACTGATTTCTCCTATGCGAGTTTTGTATCATTCCAGTTTCATTTGTCACTGAATTCAATTTAAATTTTGAAGTCCTTCAGTTGAAATCTCTATAAATGAATGTACATAATAAAATAGAGCTATAGCTTCTAAAGTATTTCCCTTATATAGAAAGAAGTCAAGACAAAAAAAAAATATTCCAGTTTTTCTTCAAGGCAATCAAGCCAAATTCCTAAACTTTTTGATATTAAATATTGTAATTGCCCGGCGTTGTACGGCATAAAAATCACATTAATTAAACTCATGTGCGGATGCTGACCCAAAGCCATTGAAGCGTCTTAACTAATTGTTTGGCCAAATAAATATTGTATGGCCTCAGCCAGGAGGCTTGCGGCCAACAAATGCAGTTTGTGGCAGCCAGTTTGCTGCCCCATTGTGTTGCAATTTTGTGTGTTGCCAATTATTATGCGTAACATGTTGAGTAAGCCCAAAAAAAAAAAAGAAAAACTAGATAGATAAAGAAAATTGTGCGCAGCAGCCGCTGCGCTGTGTTGTCCACTTAATAGTCGGGCCGCAGCTAAAAGCATTCCTTTAATGTTTAACTAATTGAAACATGCACAGCAACAGCAACAAATAACGGCAACTGCTTTTTGTTGTATCTCATTTAATGTTATTTTCATATTTTTATATATATGTATATATATATATATATTATATATATATTATATATATATATATATCTATCTATTCATATATATATATTGTATATATATGTGAATAGATATGCAAGCAGGCAGCTTGCCAAAACGCCGCATAAACTACAAAGCTTTTACGCGTATCGCATAGATACCGATACCCAGCAACAGCAATAACAGCAACAACAACAACAGCAGCAAAAGCAACAACAACAATCTCTTTCACGTCACACAGCATTCAAAGCATTCGACGCATTCAAATATTCATTCAAAAATTCAAACATTTGATGCTTTTTTCGCACTGGCAGCTGGTCAAAAAGTCAAAAGGCAACACGCCTGTTGGCCACGCCCATATGTCATACACGCACACACGCACACACACACACACACACACACGTGGTGTGTGTGTTTGGTTCAGCTTTTGGCTTATTCAAGTTCAAGTTCATAAAATCGCGACTTTTGTTGCTTTAAAATTCGCGCAATTTGTTGTAATATATGCGCAAAATTTTATGCAATATTTGCACAAATTGCGAACAGTCAGAAAGGGAGAGAGAGAGAGAGAGAGAGAGAGAGTAAGAGAGAGAGAGAGAGAGAGAGAGATGGAACGACACTTAGAAGTCATGTGAAACGTAGCAAAGATTTATATTTAATGGAATTTTATGAATTGGGCTACGAACAAATTTTTTTTATACAGAAAATAAAAAAAAATTATTGAAATTCAAAACAAAAATTGAAAAAAAATACATTAAAATTATTTAAAGAATTATGAAAAAAGAGAAAAAAATTGAAATTCGAAATTCGGTAAATGGAAATTATATGAATACACAATATATATGAAAACTCTACTTAAAGAAATTCGATTTCTTTCAGTCAAGATCAAATGCGAGGCATTAACAGTTCTTACTCTTATTTCTTACATTTCTTGATTGAGTACTTCTTACAGTACTTGATTGAGAGAGTGATTTTGTAATTGATCAGCTGTAAGATGCGAACTCTGAGTATAATACTTGACTGATTGACTGATTGATTGATATTGATTTTACATGATTGACTGATTGGCTGAAAGATAGGAAACCTAATTATAATTCCTATTTGATTGACTGATTGATTGATGCATATTCTAAATAGTTTACTTGATTGATTGATGCGTAGCTTATATATATGACTTGATTGATTGACAGATTGATGCCAAGCATGAATATAATATTTTGTTACTTTGATTGATTGCCTATTAGATATACAGCTTAAATATATCACATGGCTTACTGATTGACAGATTGATGCCCAGTTGAAATATATTACATAACTAATAGACTGATTAATCGATACACGATTGATTGATTGGCAGATTGATGCACAGCAGAGATATACAACTTGATGGATTGACTGATTGTCTCTACTGTAATACTTTTTTAATTGATTGGCTGATCGATGCGAAAAAAGTATACAAAATATTTGATTGATAGAGTGGCTGATTATATTACTTAATTGATTGATGTAGCTTAACTATGATACATGGTTGTTAGACTGAAGCTAAGCCTTAATGTGATGCATGATTACATAATGCACTGCCTTAATATAATACTTGATTGAATGATAGACTGATTGAATTATGTATAGCTTCACTGTTATACAGGTTTGATTGCTGCACAGCCTATAAAGCTTTAAGAAATAGAAAACTAAACTAACTGAAGTATTTCCTGCAGCTTTAAAATATGCCGAATCCTTCCTTCCACTCTAGTAATGTTTTTTTGTCAAAGTGCGATTTGAACTCGTGTCAAATGTTGTAGGCGTCCTGTGCATTGCTTTGTTGTCTTTTGATAGTCAAATAGGATTGGTGTTTGACTGCTGTTCGGCAACCTTTGACAATTGCTCAGACGAAATCGTTCGTGCCCCCCGACGTTGCTGACTAATGAAATTTAGAAAGGAATTTGAAATTTTTGATGCGACCTACAGTCGACACAACAATTGAACAATTGGATGCTGATGAACAGACAGAAAGAGAGAGAGAGAGAAATAGAGAGCGATAGAGAAAGAAAGAGAGGCATAATTTTGTGTAATATTTCTGTTTATTTTTATTTTCTATTTTCCATTTAATTTGACTTTTCTCTAACCTTTTTATGAAAATATTTGGTTATTTAAAATTTAACAACATTTAATATGTTTTGACTCTCTCTCTCTCTCTCTCTCTCTCTCTCTCTCTCTCATTCTCACTCTCTTACTCTGTCGCTCTGTCGCTATTTCCTTGCTCAGTGTGTGTCCTATGTCTCGCTTTCTGAGTTCGTTTTCGGTTGGCCTTTTATACAGTCTTTTTTTCTCTTGCATAGACAAAGGCGGAAGTGTTGGCGGGGGCGTGGCGGTTGGCTCTTCATTGCTTTTCATTTGTAACGGAAATGTTTGTGAAAATATCCTTTTGTGTGTGTGCGAGTGTGTGTGTGTGTGTGTGTATGTGTGTGTGTCTGTGAGTGTGAGTGTTTGGGCTTGTGCGTCCTGTGCGGTTTGTTGCTCTGGGTGTTAATGCTTTGTCTTTGACCGGAAGCCTTTCCACTCACTGTCCACCCAACGGCTCCCGTGGCCGCCCTGCTGTGAGCTTTATGCACAGCGCTGCGGGCGGCAGCTCAGCTTTGTATGTGTGTGTGTGCGTGTGTGTCTGTGTGCGTGAGCTCGAGCTTGTACAGGGGAAGCGGGAAAGGGGGAAAGCAGCCAATGTTGACCATCGCGTGCTGGCTACACAATATTTACTTGACATTTCGATAGGCCACTCCAAGAGCTACCGAAATACCTATATAAAGCTATAGACAGGCTGGAAAAATCTCTTGCAGCTGCCAGCGTTTGTCACTAGCGTCAAACAGCGCGTCGCTCCTGCATTGCTGTGCGTCACGAGCGGTCGGGCGACAAGCGAAGGGATCCATGGCCAGGCTATTGCAGCCCCTGGTGGCCAGCTGGCTGCTGTGGGCGCTGCTAGGTGCCGCCCTCATAGCGGGGCGTGGCACGGAGGCGCGTGGCTGGAATTATCGGGGTAAGTTCTGGAGGCTAAAGCGCGAACAAGTGAAGAAAGAGATGAAAAACATATAATAAACTGCAAGCCAATTGCATATTTGAATCAAATCAATCAGACTGCACACACACACACACACACACCCACACACACACAAACACACGCATGTTTACATTTGACTTGATTTACAATTAATTTCAATCAGTAAATGGCATCCGCATTTAATTGCTGCTCAATTGCAAAAGCCGTGAGCATTGACAACAACAGCAGCAGCAGCAGCTGCACAGATTGGCGCCAGATCAGGGACCACATAATGCACACACACACACACACATAGACACACACCCACACATACCCGCACACACACTGAGAGAGTGAAAGAGATAGATGCTAGTTATCTTTCGACTCAATCGAAAGGCGTGCACAAATCTAGGCTAATTGTTTGTCGCTTTTGTTGTAATGATGCCAGCGACCAATTAATTTCGCACAAACATCTTAACTTTGAAATAAGAGAATACTACTACACACACATACACACACACACACGGACACAAACACACACAGATACAGACAGACACACACACTTGCAGGCACTTAAAACTTGACTTGCACTTGACTTTGCCTCTCTTTCATACCAAATGCTTAGCTCAAGATATTATGCAACTGCAAATGTTATTACTCAATTGTGAGCTCATTAGACATATATTATCATTATACATACATATACTTATATTGATCTGAGTAATATATCTAATTTATTGATCGGCTACTCAATTGATTTCTGTATGAATTTGCTGCTTTAATATTAGGCATTGGACTAACATCTCTTAGGCAAACATCTCAATGTCAATATGATTGAGAGAGATGCACAGTGTGAGAGCGGTAGAGAGAGGGAGGGAAGGATATCATATTCTGTCTTAGTCATATTGTATGCCTGAAATTAAAGTCTATCGGATTTTGATCAGTCGCTATCTATCCGCCTAGCTGCCTGGCATTCGCCACTCACATAAGTCATGTCGGATGCCTTTTTCTCAATGTCTAGCTTATGGCATAATATATATATAAATATCTACAATATAATAGTTCATATAATTGAAACTTTTACATTTAAAACTGCAAGAGACTAAGAAAAACAAAAATTTGTGGACGATTAAGGTTTATACTTGCTCTGGTAGCTAAAAAAAACCATTTTTGTTAAGTGCAAAAATTACAAGGAGAGTTTGTAAGAGAATAAATGGAGCAAGTCATTCAAAGCATTTTATAATTTTTTTTTTAATAATATTAATTTATTTTCAAAAAAATTGAACATTTATTAAAAAGTATTTAAATATTAATAATTTTAAGCTTTTTAAGTATTTACATTTTTAAGCTCTTTTTAATTTTTGGAAAGTATTTGAAAAATAATTTTGAGTAATTTTTAATTTTTACAAAATTCCTTCTCAAATTTGATTAGAATTAAGTCTTCTTCAATAAGTCAGGTAAAACGAATATGAGCTTAAAAAGGGAAATCTAAACTGGCTTAAGCTAATTTATCATTGAATTAGTCTAGGTCTAGTCAAAACAAAACACTTTTCGCTGGAATCTCTTTAAATTTCTGCTTTAAATTTGCCCAAAACTCATATATGGAAACTCTTTCAGTTCAGTTCTATGGTCAATGGAATTTGGCATTTTGCAAAGAGATTTCACACAGGAAAAAAATATTTGTATAAATAGCTTTGACAACAGATTTTAATCAGTTCATTTGCTCTAATTGAAACGTTCTCTAGTCCACATTTTTTCTCTACTCAGAGCAAACTATGCGAAAAAATACAAGTTGCATACAGAAACAGCAACATCAACAATAACAAGTTAATTATGTTCATACTTTTGACTAAGGCTATCGATAGAGAGACTTTGGTCAAATATGAAAAGTTTACGAATCTGCCAGAATAGAGAAAACGTAACTGTCTCTATATTTACTCTATACATGGTCTAAATATTTCTATATAGTATTCAAAAACAAATTCGAACGTTGACAAATAAGAGCAAAGTCTAGTTAAGCTATCCTAAATTATATTTTCATATTTCGTCGAGTTCTTATCTTATGCAAAGACAAAATAGAGAAGAAGAAGAAGAAGTAAAATAAATAGGTTTTGCCACCAGTTGCAATTATGCAAACTTCTTTATCTAACTAGGTGGAACTGTTTGTATATCTATGTTGATATTTCCTGAATGTAAATCTTTTGTTTAAACGAATATCTTCTATAGCTATAGACAGAGTCGAGTGGGACGCGGCGAATGGCGTGAATGGGACAAGGGACGAGTGGCGAGGGGCGAGGGGCGAGGGGCGAGGGCGAATTGCGTTTGTCACGAGCTTGAGCTGTGCTGTGTTTCTTCTCACTTTCTAGGCCTTTAGTCACGGTCAGCGCTAGACAGAGACGGACAAAGCTCAATGGAAAGAGAGAGAGAAAGAGAGAGAGAGAGAGGAGGATAGAGACATAGGTAGAGGCGAATAGAATTTGACATTTGATACACAGGAAAGGCAAATGCAAAAAGACAAAGGTACATAGAAATTAAAAACTGTAAACTGCAGCTAAAGCCTATATATGTGTGTATGTGTGTGTTTATATATATGTGTGTGTGTGTATCTGTGTGTTTGTTTGTTGTTAAATGTATTTACGACAATGTCATCCTTGACTTCATTAAATGGCATGTGTGGCAGCCGCTGCCGATGCTTAGCTGTGAATGCATCTGTATCTCAAGTCGTAGCTGCGTTTATGTAATTTTATCTGATGATACACACACACACACAGACACACACACACACACACACACAGACACACACACACACACACACACACACACTCATGCATACAGCGAGCAGCTACAAATTACACAAACAAAATTTCAGCCAATGCTCAAGATAGCAAAATAATTCCTTCTTCTTTTGTTTTGGCAAAAATTTGTCTTATTTTCTCATATATTTATATTTTATACGTAACGATAAGGCAAGTCAATCAGCTGGGGACAATTTAATTTAATTTTTTTCAATTAAAATTTTATTTATAATATTCCTCATCTGTCTCATCTTTATATAAATTTTGAGAATTCAAGTTTTTAAAGTTGTCGAGTTAAGAAACTTTCCCTTGGGGTTCTTCTTTTGATAATCGATATACATATATCGTTGCTCAACATATATTGATTTTGGGCCATAAAATGCCTGGGCTGCCTCCTGGCTATAAGCAAATACATCAACAATAGCAACAATAGCAACTTGCAACTTCTTCCGCCTGGCCTGGCACAAAATAGAGGAACAAGACAGACCGCCTCGAGTTTCAAATTCAAAGTGTTCTTATTACTGCACTGTATAAAAGAGGACAGCATGATGAGAGTGCGTCAACATGCCCGCTCTTACAACAACATTTTGCACCTTTCCTTATGCTAATCATCTTGTATACAACTGCATTTTGGCTATAGAAAACCCATAGTAAACAAGTACTAATGTCGGACCCTTGTCTATCTGTGGTGAAGATCAACAGCAAAAGATCAAACTGAGCAAGACATAGGGTTATACGATTTGCCACGCTCCCAAGGCGCATACAAATATCATTTTTAGTAACTGAAAAGAGGAAGTAAGCAACGGCACTGTCATTTGTCAGTTCTTTGGGGCTCAAGCTCTGAATAATATATATTATATATTATATATAACATATTATAATCGAGAGTTCTCTTGCCGAGAGTATATATTCCTAAGTGCAAATCTTTTATATTTCTACAAATTTCGTGATATTCAAAAGCTTTGAACAAGTTTCCTTTTACAAAAGCGAGTGACTGAACGGACAATCAATGCACAAAGGCAATATACTCTGTTTACTGCTTTAAGGAGTATAAAGTCGCATTCTACACAAAATTGCCAATTGCGATGGCTTTATTACATCTGCAGATCAATGGGAAGAAGCGTGCTCAAGTCAAAGTTTTGTCGACTTTTCGTAATTTATCTTGACTTTTGGTTATAAATCTAGCAAAAGCACTTTACCTATTCTAAATATCATATACTATATACAGTTGAATCCCGAATTTGCGATTGCCGAGAATTAAAAGAGATTTTATATTTGAGATGCTTAGATATTACGATATTTATTCGCCCCTAACGGCGACATTGCTTTGACGGCATTGTATAGACCACAAGAGTAGAGAATTTTCGACATTTCGGTATTCATTTGCGTATGATTTTTGATGGCGCTATTTTAAATTGTTTTACTGTTTGTTGTGCAATTGATAAGGTCTTATAATGAGTTAACACTTGTAAAGAAATCATCGATCTAAGCGAAGACAATGAGAAAATCATAAAACTCATCATTTAGAGCGACTTAAGGGCGGCATAACTAAGGGTAGTTTAACTGACACGCATTGCTAGAGGTTTCCAAACTCAAATTACAATTTATAAGAGGTTAAAAATTATTTAATACGGCAAATTACGAGGGTAACAAAATGAGTGCAACTTTTACGTATTAATAATGTTTTCTCAAGGCGACTGCAGTTTTTATTGAGTTTTTTTTCGACTTAGTGAGGGACAAATTATAAAGATTCAACTGTATATCAGTACCTTATATAACATATATTCTATATAACATATATACAGAGTACCAATAATGTCTTCGAACAGCAGCAACTTTTTTCCTTGAACGAACGAAAAAAACTTATTTTTCGAGTGAATATGAAAATTTAATTTAATTACAGTTTTCTTAGCTTTTTAAATTTCTTTATTTTACAACAAAAATTATATGAACATGTTAAGTTTGAGAGTTTCTAGTAAAAAAAACTAAAACTAAATGCTATAGAAATACAACTAAAAACAACCAATATATTGAATACTTTGTAGAGTATCCTTTATAGTTTATACCCGCTTTGATTTGATTTAATATTTAAAATACTTGTTTTCCCATTAAAGAATTCCATAAATTTCGATTCTTAGCTTATATGATGATTCCTGATCTTCAACTAGACTTAGATCATGTGTATCATAGAGGAAAAAATGTGGATTAGTAAATTAAGATTTGAATCTGAACAGTTCCAAGTCAACGGAGGCATTTAATCTGTCAGCTGAATTTCCTTTCTTTCTGTTTATTTGCGCTGACATCTGTGCCTGTCTGTGTGTCTGTGTGTATGTGTGTATGTATGTGTGTGTGTCCCCGTCGGCTTGAACTATTTTTAATTTCAACGGTAGCTTCTAATCTGCGCATCTCGAATGACTTCATAATATATTTTTATGCTTGTTTGCTAAATATTTATTTATAGTACAATACAACGCCCACAACACACACACACACACACACACACACACACACACATAGATGTAGAGTGTAAGATTTGTAAAGCTGTAATACAAAAGCTAAAAACTTGAATTTTCTGGTTGCCTGCGTCAAGCGCTTCCTGAAGAACCCGCAAAAAGCCGCAGCAGCAGCAATTGAAGAAGCAGACAAAAGCTGAAGATGAAGAAGAAAAGCAGAAGAAGAGGAGGAAGAGGATAGAGGGGTGGGTGGGGTGGGGGTCTGGGGTGCAGCAATGAAATGAAATGAAATGAGCACCGAAATGAGATCTGCTATATAAATAAATGATGCGACTATTGTGGAGCAGATTGTGTATGTGTGAGTGTGTGTGTGTTGTGTGTGTGTGTGAGTGTGTGTTTGCCTAGCTGCATGCTCATGCGCTGATGTAAGCGCAGCTCAAGTGTGTGTGCGTGTGTGTGAACAATTAAAAGCTGTAAAGTGCATTTCTATTTGCAGTCGCTCGCCTGTGACTGTGGGAAGCGTGACTGTGAGAAGTGTGAACTGTGACTGTGACTGGGACTGGGACTGCTGTAACGGTGACTGTGACAAATACAGTTAACAAGTGTGCTTTTGTTACGTGCGTGTGTGTGTGTGTGTGTGGGTTTGTGTGTGTTGATATTGTGCGACAACAAACGGCGCATTTCAGGGCCAGGTCCAAGCTGATG
Organism: Drosophila leonis; assembly: GCA_035045365.1. Lineage (NCBI taxonomy): Eukaryota > Metazoa > Arthropoda > Insecta > Diptera > Drosophilidae > Drosophila > Drosophila leonis. The sequence continues at coordinate 8,284,372 of JAWNPC010000953.1, read as the reverse complement.
GCCCCGGTTGCCCCATTGAGCTTCTTGTTTGTGCAGCTTTTCATTGTGGCAACAAATTAAAGTGCAACATTTCTGTGTGTGCGAGTGTGAGTAGGTGTGTGTGTGTATGTGTGTGTGTGAGTGTGGCTAGAGATGCCAATTCAGCTAAAAGTTGGCTAAGTTTTGTATATGCGTTTGCTCAAAGTGAATTTGATTTCCTTTTTTTTGGGTATTTACAATATTAAGAAAAGTAACATATATCAGATGTCTATATATAGTTTAAAGAATCTAAAGAATCTAGACTTGATTTCTACTTAGATTTCTCTATATTCTATATTCTTTCTAGCCAAATAGCAATTAGTGCATTTTCTTGAATTGAAGATTGTTTAAAATTTATGGCTCAAGAACTTATCTATTGTAATTTTGCTTAGATGCCCAAGCTTTAAGTCAGAATTTTAAGCTGATTTTTTTGTCAAATTATAATAATTGAAAGTAAAAAAATCATTTTGGTTTATTCGTCTGCCCAAATTGTTGTTGTTAAAATCCAAATTCGCACCGGTCTAAATTGCAGTTAATCCAAGCCAATATGCCCGTTAGCAACAGTGTAAAAGAGTGTATAGAAATTGCATTAAAAAAAGCTGACAAACTTTTATGAATGCGTTTTGTTTTTCTCATGTATTTTTTATGAAACTTCAAACAAGAATATAGAAAAAATGTAGAAACGTTGCAGTCGGGCGCCACCGACTGCACAATATTCGTTCACGGACCGATAACGTACAGCAACTTCACTATCAAATATTGTAGATCTAGCTCCAAAAACTTGAGAGCTATATTTTGTGTGAATATTCCAAATTTTAAAACTCTTGAATAACATTTCTGTTATACGAGACATAGTATTTCCCCATTTGCCACATCCCTAGTAGGCGTATCAGGCAAATCTGAGCACTTTATAAGACGAGGGAACCAGCGAATATTAGTTCCAAATTTCAAATCTCTAGCTTCAATAGCGGCGAAATGCGTTTGCACTCATACAAACGGATGGACGGATCGGACGGATGGACGGACGGACAAACGAACAAAGCACATTGCACACAACCAATATACTCTTTTCATTTCGTAAACTAGTATGAAAACGGAATTTTTATTTAGCTTTGAAACATCGCACATATTTGACTTTTTTCTTCTTCTTCTGTTTTTGCCAAAAAAAATAAAAAAACAAAAAAAAAACTAGCTGCTTATTTGTTGCCCCTTTTGTCGCTGGCCGCCTAGCCGCAGGCTTGGGTAACAGAATACTCGGCAGATGTATCTACAGCTAGTAGCTTTGCAGCTAAAGCTTCTCGCTGTAGCTGTAGCTGTAGCTGTAGCTGTGACTGTAGCCAAAGATGTATCTATGGCTAAAGATGTCGCTGTATTTGTGTCTCTACATATGCTGCAGATGTAACTGTGGCTGGTGACTGGGGTTTCGTGTGTAATTTGATGCTTATGCCATTAACAAAAATGTCAAAATGCCATTGGGCATGCAGCCACGCTCCCACCCCCATACTCACTCCTCCTGCTTAGAGCAACAGACATCGCCCACCCGAAAAGGTGAGGGCGGGTGGCGGCATGGATTCGCAATGTCGTGGCACGTAATTTGCTTGCTGAAGCGCGTGCGAAATGTTAAAAAATAAAAAAAAGCAGTAGCCATAGTAGAGCAAGCGGGACAGCAAGAGCAAGGGCGCGTGTGTGTGTGAGAGGGAGAGAGCGTAAGTGCGAGTTGATTATAAGAAAGTTTGCCTTCGCAATGAGATTTGATTTTTTGTTGTATTTTGTGCAAAATGTAAAGAGAAAAAAAATGAAACTTTTCTTTAGCTGCGATTTTGTGATTTTCTTCTATTTTCCATTTTCCGGACAGGCTCATAGCCAGGCATAATGTTTAGCTGATTAAATACGTGACTTCATTCTATTGTTGACAAGCTGATTTTGTTGCAGCGGCTTAAAGCTGCACTCGCCCATAAACAAGTCAGCTGCAAGCTTTATGTATCTGCAAGATACAAGATACTTTACTTTATCTGTCATATGGCAAAATGCAAAGTGTAAAATGCAAAATGCAAAATGCTAAATTTAAAATAGAAAATGCAAATTTATGCAGCTGTCACATGCGATTGCAACTGTGCAACTGGGCGCTGGCCACTGCAATCGATAGATCGCTGAAGCTATCGATTAACGATTAACCTTGATCGCATGCCAACACAGCAAAGTTAAGGCCAAGCGATCTCAATTGTGCTGCATCTGTGTCATCCTTTGACAAACAACTCGAACAGCACTCAAAACAACTTGTTAATACACGCAATTAATGTGCTTAGCCATAGAGGCGCTGAAGAGCGAAACGTTTTCTGATATCTTTTACGGCACGTGTATCTGCAACACTTCAACTCTGGCGGATACCCTGTAAATGTCGGTGGCACGCAGGCAGGCCTGCCAGTTGCTATGTGAATTAGAAATGTCTTGTAAAGTGAGAAAAAAGTGATTATGGAGCAGAGCAGTTGAAGCTAAACAAATTAAGGGTAGTTGACTGAGGTAATCCAGAGCTAAACGAATGCTGCACTACTAGGCTCTCGCAAATGAGCATGGAGCACGTAGAAGATAACATCTAGAAACTATTTAAATATGAGTAGAACAGAGATAGGCCTAGCAGGGCTGGGTATTTGCTAGTCGTGCACTCCACGCTGTTTGCATTCCAACTTGTCTTGGTCTTATGCAAATCGAGGCTCAGCAACGACAGCAACAGCGACAGCGACAGCAATGTTGACTTGACTTGACTTGTCTGATTCACTGACTGACTGACTGACTGACTGACTGACTGACTGACTGACTGACTGACTTGCATGACAAATGACTAGCGCAGCGAGAAGAATGAATTTATGAGCACAGTGCAGTTACCGCATAAAGTATCTCATAGATACGGCGTCGCTTTAGCTTCAATTTGTGGCCGCGCCGCGTTTCGATGTTTGTTTTAATACTCGCTGGCAAATTGAATAGAGTATATTGGTTTGCACTTTATAGTCTTTTCTTGAATTGCGACTATTTTACATATGCTCAGCGGAGGCTGGGCGAATCGGGAATGAGAGACTTAGAAAGTGAAATATCAGTGATATAGATGAATGATATCGACCAATGCCAGATAAAAGTATCAAATCTAATGATAAAAACAATACTTCAAGCTGTTAAGTCCCAAAAGTGAACTGTTGACCTTTTCTATAAAATATTAAGAAATCATTGAGCCACGACTCTTGGGGGCAAATGCAAATCTGTATCATCAGTGTTTATTTGCTCTATAGATATAGCTATTAAAAATATATTCTGCCTCATGAAGTCGTGCCTAATCAGAAATATAAACTTTAGTATAAAATTCCAATGCTCCCAAGCGACAAACGAGTATTATACAGTCGGATATGCTCAAGGCGGCATCATTTAGACTTGTTTTCAGATTTGCGCGAGATGCGCATCGCAATCGAAACAGTCCAAACAATTCACGAATCCACTCGAAAGACCACTCAATGCGATTCGAAGAATGCAAAGCTTAGTGAGGCGCAGGGCGAGGGAGACAGTGCGTGGGCGTGTCCATTGAAAAGTGGATATTCAATAGAGAGAGCACCCACAGAAAGAGAGAGAGAGAGAAAGAGAGAGAGAGAGAGAGACAGAGAAAGAGCAGTATTTGTGATTGCTAAACGGCAAATAGATAGTTAAGCGACTCTGTGGTAATTTACTAAATTACAGGGTATTCATTGAGTCAATTTGTAAAGCAATCGCGTTCCGTGCGCCAAGAATGTTAATGGACATTCTGCACACCTTGTGTCAAATGCTCTTGACACGCCCCTGTCGAGCTGTGTGCAAAATGCAAAGCTGAATGATTGACTGATTGCTTGATTGACTGAGTGATTGACAGAGGGACTGACTGAAGATCAATGCACAGCTTAGCATCTTTGACTGTAGCCACTTTTGTACGACAGCTTATGAAATTCCATCTGTAATTGTCGAAAATACTAAGCTGAAAAAGTTTTAATGTATACGAATTATCATACCCTGCGTTTGCAATCAAGGTAATTTTGCATGATTTGAGAGTAGATTGAAGACGTCCGACGTCCATGACAGTTGCAATACCTGTTGGCAATTATAGGGTATCTGGATGACATATTTCGCATATCTTTGCTTGACTTAGCCAAGATTATAGGGTATCTGCAGTGTTAATATATGCTGAGTCCAGTGGAAATACAGCTGGCTAGTAGCACAATTACAGGGTATTTTTGCTGTGTCTATAATGCAGATATCGCTTAGCCTTTTTTATTTCGGCTAGCTGCAAAGAGTTAACTGGGTTACTGCGTATACTCTGTGTGTGTGCGTGTGAGGCATGCACGAGTTGAGTTGATATCAGCAATGATGCTGCTCCCACACCCCCACCCGCCCAGTTAACAGCCACCCGCTGAGCTCCTCGAGGCGCAAGCCTCCCCGCTGCCGTCCACCAATTGCTAAATTACGCCAAGAATTTTAATCGAGCGTCAACGATAAATGACGGCGCTGCGTCGAGAGATCGCTTAAAAGAACTTGGTAGAGGGCAGGGGCTGGGTGGGGCGGGGCGGGTCGGGGTATGTTTGCGGTCGGGCGGGAGGCGGTGCTTTGGCACGAGCAACCGTCGCTGTATGACATACATATACAAACAGTTTGCAATTGCAATTTGTAATTGCAATTTCAATTGCCGGGCGACAGAGCTGCTCGACTTGACATCATCGCCTGATGCAGCATGCTGCAGCCACTGCTGCTACAGCTGCATTAGCATCATAAGTTACGCGTGCCAATGCAAATGGCATGCCCATGCCCATGCCCATGCCCATGCCCATGCTCACATCTCGGTAAACCCATCTTTTTATCGCCCAACTGAATCAAAGCCACAAAAGTGCCGCCGCTTGGCTATAAAATCTGAATGAATTTCATACAGAAATGTTTGCAGAGGGGCTGGGTGCGAGCGGGAGTCGCATTAATATGCAGCCATGAATGCATTCAAATGGACAGCGGAGAGTGTGAGTGTCAGTTGGAATTGTGAATCTGTAGCCAAATCCGAAACGTATTCGGTTTGCTCTAATTGCATTGTGAATACAAATTGTATTCACTCCAAAGGCAGCTGCAGCTGCAGCAGCCCCACTAACTGCTATTCATAACAATGATCGAGCTTAGGCCTTGCCAACTTTGATTGGGGTATTACCTAGTCCAACTCAAAAAAAGAAGTTTGTGAATCAGTGTCTGAATCAGCTGTTCGAATGTGAGTAATGTGACCATGAAGCATGGACCTAACGAGCAAACGGGAGTGTCATACGAATGCATGAAAAACGTGTTGAATACATAATATCAACATGCCGAGCAAACAGTTTTATTAATAATAATTGTTAAATTAATGATTATTAAAGTGAGAATACAGAAGATTCACGAATTGATATTTAAAGACAATATTTTTGAAGCTATTTAAAATAAATGAAAACAAATATTTCAAAGACAAAGCGACAAAGTGAACCTTGAGATGAAGCAAGAAATAACAAAAATTACTCAAAATGAAAATAATAATAATAATAACAAGTAAGAATCAAAATGCTCATTCTCGGTCACAAAACAGTTGAATCTTTTTTGTTAAAGCAGCCAGGAAGGGGTCTGCAGTAGCTTAACTTCCTCATTTTGGAGCCGCAGCACCAAATCAGTGCAAGATATCGCTTTTCCCGATTTGCGAATACTTCTTCAGCAACCATAATATATACATATATAACTTTCGGCAAATCAGATCAGATCAAATTTTAAGTTTTTAACTTAAAACTGTGGAAGATACAGTATTTCCCGATTTCCCATCATTGTTGGCTAATCCTTAGCTCCTATGGCTCCAAAACTGTTCAAACATGCCATGCCCCCAAAGGAAAGTAAAATTTGTTTTTCGGTCATCGATAAAGGAGGGCTATAGTAACTCAATTATAAAATTTGTCAGTTTCTAGCTCCAAAGTTTTAGAAAATATAGATTTTTGCGGTTTTCCACGCCCCTAACGGCGTAGATATGTCTGCCATATCTTTTTGAGCTTATTTCAATACAAATTTCAATTCTCTAGCTTCAATAGTGGAAGCGAAATACGTTTGCATTCATACGGACTGACGGATGGTCAGACGGACGGACGGACAGCATAACGGATATTGCACGAAACGAATATACTAATTTCACTTCGTGAATATATCTCTTCACGAAATTTGATTTGTGATAGAAACAAAACTTTGAAGATCTGATAGCTGCGATGATATTTAAGATTAAACTCTGTAATGCTCTGTATATAGCCTACAGTGTCTAAATTTGGATATTATACTCATTCACGAAGTGAATGTCCATTTTGCCGTCCATCCGTCTGTCCGTCCGCCCGTCCGTTCATGCATCCGTCCGTTTTTCTGTACGTCCGCTCATGTAAACGCAAACCATTTCTCCGCTATTGAAGTTAGAGACTTAATATATGAATATATATTCATAGGTACCCTCGTATGATAAAGTGTTTCGATATTCTCGATGCAACCACTAGGTGCGTGGCAAATCGGAAAATACTATATCTTTTGATTTGGAGCTAGGACTCGAAAATCAAAAGCTAGTCAATTGTTTTTGAGCCGTGAATGCGTATTATGCAGTCAGTAGCGCTCCGCTACAACGTTCTTACTTGTGCTTAGTAATAAAACTCTAGAAATGAAGTGAATAACTGAAAAGCAAACTGAGAATTTTAGTCATTACTAAAAATTAGCTGGAACTAATGAACTAAGCTTGATCTTATGCATTCGCTGATATGGATTCAGAATATATACATATAGGACAAATCGTTTATAGATTACAAAGTGCATTGGCTATCAAATTCTATTTCCATATAATAAGCTCAGCAAATGGAACCAGAATAAGCGCCTGGCAACGCGTGCCGAGATAAATGTAACAAATTCAAAGCGTGACAAATTCATGACTAATCGAACAGTTATCTCAGGAGATGAAGCTATGACATCATAATTAGCCCTAGGTTTGATTAACTAGTGTTAGTTAAACTTCTGAGTGTGAATATGAGTCTGAATATGAATAAGATTCAGAGTATATTCATGTCAGTCATGCTTATGACGACAGTCTCTGAGCTCATATTAGAAAGACGAGATAGAGATAGAGAGAGATAGATAGAGAGACTGAGAGGCTGTATAGTTAAGTATTAGTGAATATTGCATCAGAGCTGACATATGATTCATTTCGGCTGCTGCATTTGAATACTGATTGATGTATGCGTGTCTGCCCGTGTGTGTGTGTGTGTGTTGGGGGCTTGCATGTTATGTGTATGGCAATAGAAAATTTGCGGTCGGCAGGCCCAACAAATATTTGGCCACAAATTGTTATTATGATTGTTGTTGCTGTTGCTGCTGCTGTTGTTGTTTTTGTTGTTATTGTTGTTATTGCTGGCATTGCGTGCAGCGCGCGTCATTCGCGATGATTAATGACAATTTTTTGGACGTATCCGTGTCCCATGTCCGTGTGATTCTGATTGTCCACTCGGCTCTATATACATTCATATATATATATATATATATATATCTTTCTCTTTCTCTCCCTGGCTTGTGTTCGTTGTCCGTTGTCTGCTATCTCTGGGAACGTCTCTGTACCCGATAACATTTAATTGCTTTGCGATATATCACAAAGATAGCACAGCACATGACCCTGACAGAGGAGGTGGAAGAGGATCGACAAGTTTGCCATTCGCTTGGCATTGTTTGGGCCTTAAGACTCGAAATTAATAAGCCAACAACGACAGCAAAAAATAATAATAATAAAAATTAGCATATACATATATCATATAGAATGTTTATTTAAAAAAAAAATAATTTGTATATGCCTGCATCTTGTTCACTTGAGATACACAGGGTATCAGACAAACGTCAAGTGCATGAGCCACACAATGTCAAGTGAAATTTTAAAGCTCGAACTCTTCAAAATATCTCTGACCTGTGCATTAAAGAGACAACTGCTAATCGAGATATATCGATGATCAATGAACCTCATAAAACCTTTAAGAGTATTTCAAATAAATAGTGGCTCGTACAGATAATTGGAAAGCTTAATAGCCAGCTGAAAAGTGAGAGAGAGAGAGAGAGAGAGAGAGAGAGAGAGAGAGGTGAGTAAGACTGACGGATAGATATATTATATAAAAGAAAAGAGTTTCATCAACATGAAAATAAATCGATTTACAGCGAGGTAGATGAAAGACTATTTGATGAATGAGTCAGCTCTGAAGGAATAGATGTTAATGGAAATGGAATGACAGAGAGAGGGAAAGAGATAGATAACGAGAGACAGAGAGAGAAAGAAAGAGGGAGACATAGATATGTAGAGTGCTCGTGAGAGGGAAATAAATAGTTAGAGAGAGAGAGGGAGAGAACGATAGATTGATAGACTCAGACAGACACATGCAGATGCAGAGACTGACAGAGAGAAAGAGAGAGAGAGGGAGAGAGAGAGAGTCACAGGGACACAGAGAGAAAGAGAGAGATAGGAGCAGAGAGATAACGAGATACAGATAGAGACAGACACAGCGAAAGCAAAAGAGAGAGAGAGAGAGAGAGAGAGAGAGAGAGATATAGAGAGAAAGAGAGAAAAAGAGAAAGAGTGAGAGAGATAGGAAGAAAGATTGAGAGGCAGATACAGACAAAGATGCATATACATAGGTATAGGGACTGACGGAGACAGAGAGAGAGTTAAATGAAGATAGAGAGAAAGCAGCAGAGAGATGGAGACACAAATGCATTGAGACTGGTAGGAAGACAGAGGGAGTCGCAGAGTCTCATACGTTCAACATATTAAAATCACGTATACGCCGCATTCACCCGGCAAAAATCGCTGTGCGACGCTTTATTAGTGCGCTAACATTTAACCAATTGTAAGACAATCGGCACTAAATGTTGCTGTTGTTGTTGTTGCTGCTGCTGTTGCTGCTGGTTGCTGTTGGTTGTTGGCGGCAGCAGTTGCTGGTTTTGAGGGCAACCGCAAAAGTATTTAAGAAAGTTGCCAAGAAAAGAAAAAAAAGGAGGGAAGGCAAAAAAAGTTGCGCTGCCTTGTTGGTACCAGGCACACGCTGACACTTTTACTTTGCCACAGCGGGAAGGGGCTCTGGGTCAGGCTGTGGCTCAGGCTTGGTGGCAGAGTCAAGACGGCAAAAGCAACAGCAACAGCAACAATTGCTGTTGCAGGCGACAACAGCAGCAACAACTGCGGCAAAACCTTTGTTTTACGTGGGCAGCAATCGAGCAGCAAATGACAATTATTTGCCTTGTGCTGAGCTGCAACTGGACTTTGTTGTCTCTTGTAGCAGCCACAGCAGTGGCAGTAGTTGGCAAGTGGGTGAACGGGAACGGAATTTGGTATGGGGTAAGGGCAAAGGGATTGGATTTGGTGGTTTGTGGCTTGTGTGGCGCACCGCAACCTGGCCACAATGATAAATTTATTTAATTTGCCATAAATTGCTCAAGTAACTAAGACGACGCACGCAATGTCGTGGCAGCAACAGCTCAAACCAACACACACACATATAGAGGGAGAGAGAGAGAGTTTGGGCCACGCTTTGGCCAGGCAAAAGTTTTTTGTTGTATGCAAAACAAGGCACAAAAATTAACGTTTGTCACATTGCGCAGGGAATGCGACAAATCAGTGGGAACTTGCCAACAATTTCCAAGGGTATACGGTGTGCGGACGGGAGTATGGATAGCTAAGGAACAGGCAGTCAGTCAGACAGACAGACAGACAGACAGACAGAGGGACAGACAGAGACACATAACTGCGAGCTTTGAACAATTTAATCGATTTTGTTGTGGCAGACGAGTCGCAAGCGAGTGGAGGCCAGCGCCGAAGCGAATGGGCTGTGCAATACCCTGTAAAAATGAAGATGTTAATGGAGAGTGAAGGCGACAATATTAGCTTGCGCTCTCGAGTTATTCAAACTGAAAAGTTATTAGTTTGCTGCCTTTAAAAGGAATCAAATTGAAAATTATTCAGACTCGATAAATATCTACTATATATTATATTAAGATATTGAGTGAATGACTACGCTGTGAGCTCTGCTAGAGCTTAAAGCAAAACTTTATTTTGCCAAATGCTTATTTTTTATATATTTTCATCAAATTGTGGCTTAGCCTGGCCTAAGCTATGCTATGATCAGTCTAACGCTTATTATCTAAACTAAGTCTTGCCCTGAGAAGAAATCAAATTTGAGACAAAGATTCAAATACTTCAGCTCAACGATTTGCCAACTGTTCAACGATGGCAGAAGGCATTTGCATATACTCAATATGCTCGCTTGCTATGCTTTCCAGGGTATACTCTATGTGTTGGAGTTGTGGAATTTGGCCAACAAGTTGGCAGTTGCCACTGATATCGACGCGCTGAAGCGCTGGCTTTACAAGTATTTATGCAATGTTTACATTGTGTGTTAATGCCTATGAACTGTGACCCTCTCTCCCCCCATTTCCACCCTAGCCCCCCTCATACACCCCCGAGCGTCTGCGTGGGCGGCCCTGTGCAAACAGCGCCACATGCAAAGGGGCACTTAAAAGTGCAGACGCCACATAATTGTCGCCCCTGCAGCTGCAACACACAACTGACAACTGTCGCGGCTGCAGCTACTTTTTGACACGGATAGCTCTCTTTACATATATATATATATATGTATATAGATATATATGTGTGTATGTGTGTGTGTCAGTGTGTGACAAGGCGCATCAGCAGTGGCTGCAGCCAAGCCAAACTTTTGGTCTGAAATGCCCGACGGCTAATGACTCATTAAATAAGGCACTTGCGGCTGCAGTCGCCCACAATATGGGCATGGTCGGCCTATACAGCGCTTACCTACACACACACACACATGCGTGTGTGTGTGTGTGTGTGTTTTTGTGCATATTCATGAACTAAGCGACGTGAGGAGCTTCGTGTTAAGCTGCCATTTTGACGTTGCCTGCCCGTGTTTACACAGCAACAAAACTGGAGAGAAAGAGAAAGAGACAGAGAGAGAGGAAGGGAGAGAGACAGTGCACTTGAATGACAATGAGTGTATATGAGTATGATTATGAATATGAATATGACAATCAATCAAGCGAGCGTCAGTCGAACTCAGCTTGAAAATTCGTTTGCTTAAACCAAACGACAACGACGACAGCGACAAACGACAGACACTTGACATGATTCCTGTGGCAAGTGGTTGGCATAGAAGGTTGCTGCCACATTAGGTGGACGCAGCGAGTGCTGTATAGAAGCGACTTTTTTCCATGGGTTGGCAACTGGCTAGAAATATGAATTAAGCTCATGTGCCAAAGTGAATCTATTTTCTGCATTGCATTCCAAATTCATAGACACTTTTTGAATATTTATGAATACTTATTTTAGATAATCATTTGCCAAAGTGATTCAATTTTTGGGGTACGCACTTTTACCCCAAAATATACTCAAAGATACTTTTTGAATATTCATGAATATTCATATTCGTATGAATACCTATTTTAGATAATCATTTACCAAAGTGATTCAATTTTCTGAAAATGGCTTCGACTTACGCACTTTGCTCCAACATATATTCATAGATACTTTTTGAATATTCATAAAAATTAATTCGAATACTCATTCTAGAAAGTGTTTAAAATTTCTGAATTGCATTCCAAACGCACTTTTACTGTAAAATATATATATGCTCGCAGATCATTTTTGCATATTCATGAATACTCACTTGAGTACTCATTTGTATGATCATTTATGAAAATGTTACAATTATCAAAATTGTATTCCAAATTCGCTAATCCCAAAGTCTACTCATTAATACTTTTTGAATATTTATGAATACTCATGCGAATACTCATATTAAATAATCGTTTATCAATCTACTCCGTTGCATTCCAAAGTACGTAGAAGACTGCAGTTTGATCTCAATGAATACTCAGAAATACTCAGAAATCATAAATATATTCATACGTTTTCTTCTCAGGTAGAGGAAACTTCTCTGAATCTTGAAAGTATATAACTTGATATGGACGATCAGCTAAAAGAAAAATAAAAAAAAGTGAAACCTTTATAACTTGCACGAATATTAATAGATTCCTATTTCATTTTCAGCATTCAGAATTCCAAAAATTCTGAACTGAATTAGTTTCGCTCTCTATAAATAAAATTATATTTATAAATAAATTAGCTATTGAAATTCTTAGAAAATAGTTATAAAATAGTTATGTGTACATGCATAGTTACTTTGAATACCTTCAGTAACTGACTCTTCAGCTGTGGAGTGTGAGGGGTGGGCATGGGGAATGGGCAATGGGGAATGGGGGCCACATATATTACCTGTCTGTACAATTTCCGATGAGCAAGTGGAATATGCTGTAATTACTCATACGGCCATCAAGATCCCAGAGCAGACATCATCAGCAACAATCAGCTGTATATGTTCACAATTACAGTTACATTTTACCGTTACATTTACAGTTTTTAGCTGTGACATGGGCTTCCGTCGAAAAGAAAGTCTGAATATTGCGTATACGCGACGTGCAACACACGGAAATCGATTAGACATGACGGCAAAATGCTTATCGCTTATAGTTTTTGGCTTAATTAAAGCAGCATTTAGTGGAGCTGAAGAGTGAAGAGTAAGGAGTGAAGAGTGCAGAGGGTATGAACCGACTAATAACTCATTTGCATGGCTCGACAAAACTTGTCAGTTGCGTGGCGGCGGCCTTTAAGCGTGCAAGATGCACAAAACGCGCTTTAAACCGCTTCAAGGACTTTTTCTATAGCGGAGAGCAGATGGGGCTCCTAATGGGATTGGCGGCGGCTTAGGTGTGGTAAGGGTGCGATGGGGCTGGGGCTGGAGCACTTCTTTTTCTGTTGTGTGCACTTTGCGGCAAAATAAGTGAGTTAATGAGTCGATCAGCGCAGACTGAAAGTGACTGGCTGAGTGTTTGGAGTCGGGGGATGAGCTGCGCTAACGAGCAATAATCAAATCAAAATACTTTTTATTATTACCAAATGACAGCAGCAACAACAACAACAACAGCCATCAAATTGTTAAGCTTTTAAACGACAGCAACAACAACACCCACACACTCAGAGTCAATGTGGTTGATGTAGCTGCTTTGCATTTTCGTTTGTATACCCTGTAAACACCTTTAGGTGTGGAGGGAGAGTATAAGAGAAAAAGAGCAATATAAAGTATACATATAAGTATATGAGTAAAGTATTGTTTATAAGATGGGTATTCGAGTATAAGATAGAGTATAAGAGTACAAGAGTATAACATTATAAGAGTATTATCATTTGTGTATTATTAGAGTATTATTAGTATTAATAGAGTAATAGAGTAATAGAGTAATAGAGTAATAGAGTAATAGAGTAATAGAGTAATAGAGTAATAGAATAATAGAGTATTAGAGTATTAGACTATTAGAGTGCAAGAGTATCCGATTATAAGAAATAATATAAGAAGAGTATACGAATGTAAAGAAGAGTATAAGAAGGATGTACGATCACAAAAACGAGTATAAGATAGATATTTAATTATAAAATAGAATATAGGAGTATAGCAATATAACTGTATGACAGTATAAGAATATTATAGTATTTGAGTATCAGTGTATTAGAGTTTATAAGAGTAATGGGATATTAAAGGGCAAGAGCATAAGAAGGATATTCGAGTAGATTATAAAGTATAAGAAGGATATGTGAGTATAAGAAAGCGTATACCAAGAGTACACGTATATAAAACAGATATAAAGAAGGGTGTGCGACCATAATATGTGATGGGTATTCGAGTATAATGTAGAGTATAAGAGCACAAGAATACTAGAGTAGAACAGTACAAGAGTGTTATAGAATTTTAATATCAATGTATTAGACTATTAGATTATAAGAGTTCAAGAGTATTGGACTATATAGAATAGTCTGTCTAAGCGTCTGAGTAGATAGAGCATAGAATAATTTAAACTAACAAGTTGGGAAACATAAGTAAATATGTAGTGTTTATATAACCTGAGTATAAAAATATGTTTAAATATGTAAATATTAAATCAAATCGCTATTCGAATACTCTAGAAAATTCTTGCTCAAGTCTCTGCTATTCACCGTGTGTTCCTTGTCTAGATGTGAAATCGAACTGTATATAAAGTATACTTGTATTGCCTTACAGGGTCGCTTGTTGTCGTTCCCCTGCTTTCTTATCAGACTGTTCTTTTATCAATGTTTTTTCATTTTTTTTATTTCGCTATATTCGATGCGGCAAAGTGAAAATGTGGCCTGCCCTTTTGATGCTAGTCCCTTGCCTGTTTATCCTTTGCTGGCTGGCAGCCCTGCTTGCAGCTAGCTGCTAGGTTAGCCAATGCATGGAGCTGTAGCACCACCCGCAGCACCACCCGCAGCACCACTCGCAGCTATTCGTGCACCTCTCGAACTTTGTTTGTTTGCGGTTTTGGCTTCTGCGCTTTTGCGTTTTCCATGCGCCGCGTATCAATTATCGTCTCGAATTTAGTACCTGGCACCAGGTGTGTGTGCGTGTGTATCTACTTGTTGTTGTTTTTGCTGCATACTTGCAGGCGGCACGCTTTAAGTTCAAGTGCAAACGTAAGCAGAGCAGAGCAGAGCAGCTGACCAACTCAATCATTCCGACACTCACATGAACTCACTCAATTTGTTCACTTGTTGGCGCTGTGCGCCTGTTGACATGGCTCTCATTACAAGCTGGAGAGAGTGAGAGAGAGCGACACACAGAGAGAAAGAGAGAGAGAGGGAGATGTATAGAGAGAGAGAGAGAGCTCAAGTGAAAGAGAGTGTGGGCTGAGCAACAGACAGAGAAATTCCACACGGCCTTTTGACACTTGAACAAGTTGTTGCTCCTGTCTCTGTCGATGTGTGTGTGTCTGTGTGTGTGTGTGTGTGTGTCTGTGTGTGTGTCTGTGTGTATGTCTGTGTATGTGTGCATACAGCAGCCAAAGTAAAAACAGGAGAGAGCAATAGCTGCTGCAACTGCGATTTGCATGCAGCTGCTGCCAATTTCTGGTTGCCTGTTGCTGCAGTTGCCAGCTGAGTCGGGGACAACCCGTTCGATAACACCCTGTACCGCAGAAGACAGCTTGGAGCAGCATAGTAAACATGTTAAGCTAACGCTTGTTAGGGTGTCTGCCAGCGCAGCATTGACCAAGGTTTTGCTGCCTACCTTTATCTTTATGTTTGGGATTTTTGGCGGATTATAAATGCTGCACGTAATTTGTTTACCTATGTCCTGAGCATCAAACGAGCCGGCAAATGGCTTACCAGCTGTCTGTCCAAGCATCTCCATCCCTCTGTCTGTCTGTCTGTCTGCCTGGCCACTCTAACCCATTGTCTTGCGCTCTCAGTGTGAGGCTAACACATAATTGGATGACCTTTCGCATAATACCCTGCTTGTTTTTCAGTAGCCAAAGAGTTCGACATGTAAGACTTTGATATATTATCTATTGTATATACCTATTTATCTACTCACATTACTATATAGATTTTAGACAATCTGACTTGATATATATCTGTTTTTATATATATTTAAAAAGTTCTTTAATTCTCATTCCTCTAAAAATATATATTTATTTACGCATATCCATGGCTATGCATTGTCCATCAACATCTTAAATATTTTTATCTATTTATATATGAATATTTGTCTGTCCTTGTATCTATATACTTACATCCACTTCTCTGAGCGTAGCCAGCTTTCTAGAGTTTATCGAATATCTGTTATAATTCTTTAAGCTTTCCAATTCTCTAGAGAATATAGATATATATATATAGATATTTCTCTCGTTGTGCAGGGTAACGTCTAAGCGAATCTTTCTTTACTTTTGGCCTTTTACTCGTTTTTTCTTCATCTGATGTGCTGATGAGTTTGGCAGCCAAATCCGGCAGCTGCCATATGTTGGCCATTATTGAATCTTTAATGTCAATAAGCAAAACCTTTGTTGCTTCCGTCTGTCTGCAGCTTTCCTTGATGCCAGCTCCCCCTCTCTTCTGGTGCCATTTGTTTGGTTTGTGTTGCCTACTTTGAGGTGCGGCAAACGAAATTGTCAAACTGCATTGCTGGGCGGTGGGGCGTGGCATGTGGGGTCGGGTAGGCGCAGGGGCGTGCCCGTTTGCGCCACAGACAAACTTCGAATGCAAAAAGAAGAAACAAACGAAAAATAATAATAAGAAAACGCTTTTTGGCAGCTTCGTGTTGCAAATTGCAAGCGGAGCGATGAAAACAAAAAAAGAAGAAACTTTGACGATTTGTGAGCGCCCAAAAAGTAGTTAAAGTTGGCGCTGCAGTTAACCACGAAGACGACGACGACGATGACGACAACAATTGTTGAGTTATGGCGGCCAATGGCCCCAATGAACCTCCAAGACAAAGGCTCCAAAAGCCTAAGCCAACTGCCTCACCTAAAGTTAAGCATTTGCATTAATTGAATGCGCCAAGGCAATCAACAGCAACAAAAAAACATTAATATATAAGAAGAAGAAGAAGAAGAAGGAGAAGTAAAGCGGTAAACAACAGTTGCGAAAAATTGTATATATGTATATATCTTTAGATCAAACAAATTGTAAATTTGAACAACAGATTAAGCTGAAGGCAACAACAGCTGCTGTCTGCCTTGTTGCTTGAATAGCTCGAAAGAGCAAATTGACTCAGCTGTGAGCTGCTCTCAGATATAGGTTTATCTTTAATGTCATCATATACAGATATATGTTATATATATATAATATTCTATGTTAAATTATAAAATCATATTCATCAGATAAATCGAAAGGCGATCGACTTAAATAAGGCATGAGTTATCGAAAGCTTACAATATTGATTAGCTTGTACTAATTAACGTCTACAAGAATGTACCTAGCTCTTGTGACTTACGAGCTCAGGCAAACGGACAGACAGACTAGACTGACTTAGCTCGTCGTTCGATCCAAAATATGTATACTATATATATTTATGGTACAGGGGACCAAGCCTTCTTCTGACTGTTGCCCTAAAACATTATAGCCTGAAATATAATTTTCAATCAATCCAGGGCTTAAAACTTGATTTTAGTTTTAGCTATAGGGATATAGTAGAATTAATTTAATGATCAACATCCACCGGTGCAGAGGGGAATCTAATGAACTTGAAATATTGTAGAAAAGAATTAAACAACAATAAAAACAAGTAAGCAAGGTCCAGTTTAATTGCGATACTTAGAATATACAAGAATGTGGATCTACATAGGAAAACTGATTTGCACTGCTTAGCTTAGCTGGCCACGTGCTTTTGCCAATTGCCCACACGTTTTGTTTGATAAATTCTATGTTTCTGGTCGGATTTTAATGCAATATTGAAATATGAAATTATATTGAATACTTGTCAATTTAATAAAACTGCAAACTCATTCACATATTGGCTTTATTTGTAACTGACCTTTAATTTGATGAATTTAGTACAAATAGACTACTACTAGTACTAAATAGACTCAGCTCGTTGCCCTAATCAAGAATATATATACTTTATGGAGCCTGCCACGGCTCCTTCTGTCTATTACATACATTTTAACAAAACCATTATACCTTCATTTCCCATTTTCAACGGGGTTCAAGGTATACAAAATGCCTGAATTTATCACATATGCACATTAATCCAAATTAGATATTAATTTGTTTGAGTCCTCAAATTATTTACTACTATTTAAGATCACATCCCTACAGCTCAAAAGCTAGACTGTTCAGTTCCCGTTTTAGAGTCGGATGAAAAGTATTATTATTCGATGAAATATTTGCAGATTATATATATTTTTGAAGACTATGGAAGATAACGAATACTGAATAGAAATGCTAGGTTAGGGGAAGAAAGAGTTTTAAAGCGTAAGCCCTCACAGATCAAGTTAAAGGGGATATTTTATAGAGTTTAAGTCAATACATCCTGGAGATCGCACGATTTATATATTTTGAATTTCTAGTGCGCTCGAAAGTATGCAATAGAAATTTGACTATCACAACTTTCACTTTGTGGAATGCGCTGAGAATCTATTTCAAATGAATTAGCTCCGCTAATTGTGCACATAATCTGTGCAATTATATATATCTATATGTATATATATATATATTTAAAAGATTTTGTTTTGATTTAGCTCGCGGCGGCAGCTGTGAAAACTTAAAGCTGTCTCTGATTACACTTGAGCCAAGTGCCACGCCTCCAGTTGCTGGCGTGCGCCTCTTGTCTTTGCTTTTAATTAGCCCACTGCTCTGAAGCCCCACCCATTCTTCTTCTTCTTCTTCTCTTTTTTTTTTTGTTCTTTCCGCCTCCACCCTTGGACTAACTCTCTTTCTCTCTCTCTCTCGCTCGCACTCTCTCTCATTTCCTTGTAATCAAATCCGCGTTGCTTTCCCCTTTGTGTTGTGCATACTTTGAAACGCCAGCAGATGAATGAAAAGTGTGAAAAATATTTGTGAAAATGCTTAAGTTGACTGGAATTTTGAGCGTCCAACAGCAACGGCAACAGCCAAGCTGAATAAAAAAAGGGTTCAAAAAGGCCAAAAGCAGCATGCACAGGAAACTGTGGCTAACGATGCTTGCTGTCGCAAAGTCGAACCGAGCCGAGCCGAGCAGAGCATCGCAGCTGAGCTTGAGGTGTGGCGTGGCTGTTGTGTCATTTCGAGTAGGTTGTCAGGCTTATCAACTTATCAACACACACACACACGCACAACCAGAGACAGACACCTAACAAACTTTTGCTTTTAAGTTGGCAACTGACAAATTCGACACACAGCAGCAGCAGCAACAACAACAAACATAAAAATCAGTGGGAAATGCTTGTTAAACTGCATCCGGTTGAGGGCTAATTGCACCATTGGCTGGCCAGAAATATATATTTTCGGAAAAAATATGTATAAGTTCTATATAAAAGACTTATATCACAGTAAATACCCTGTAATTGCGAACATACAAATTATTGTTCTAGAAGCAATTGCATATAGTGAGTGAAGAGTGTATATATATCAGAGTCAAATAGTCAAATATATATATATATATATATATATATATATACATATATACTACTACTATTACTGCCGACTTAACTTTGTAGAGAATATTTAAATAGAGGCTTAAAGAATTGAACTAAAGAAATGCACTTATACTTTCTAGAGCACAAGCTCTCAAATCACTGTAAATTTTTAGTTTTAATTTCTTTAATTCTAAACTTATTTATAGAAAAAATAATAATTATATTTGATCTCAGTCAAAAGTGCTTTTGACTAACGTATACCCTGTAATTATAAGTTTTTTTTTATGTGAATCAAAAGTTTTAATCAAAATGAATGAATTCCTTGCAATTTGTAAACATTTGACAAGTCTTTATTTTGTCGAGTCAAAGTCTCGTGTTGAAATGCTTTGATATTATGAAAACAGCAGGAGATATTTTGTTAAAATGAGCATAAATTCCTTTTGCTTATGGTAGATAAAGGAAAAGGGGTCTGTTGCGGGGATGGAACGAATGCGTATTAGAGTGTTGGTGTTGCTAAGTTCCCCATTCTAGTAGTTATACATTTGGAAGTTGTTGCATATTATTTACAGGACATATATGCACATACATACATCTAAACAAGAAAATGTCTCTCTTTTGACCATTTCAGAATGCAGCGCCACTGAGTACAGATGCCGCAATGGAAAATGCATTGATAACAGCAATGTTTGCAACAACATCGAAGATTGTCCCGATGGCGATGATGAGGGCGAAGACTGCCGTAAGTAGTTGACCGAAAGCACTTAAAGAACCCTATATACACAACTACACACACACACACATACACACACACACACACACAAATTTATGTATATTTATTGGTAGACGTAAGCCCCAAACTATTTTGGATACGTCTATGCGTTGACTAAGTTTGACTAAGTTTCTAGCTGTAAGACATATTAGATAATCCGTAACCGATAACCGGTACCTTTAAGCCGATCTCCGACCTGCCGGTCGTAGGCATAAAAACGCTTACGGTAACTGTCCCCCATAAGCCAATTTGATTAACCACAAAACTTATTAACCACTAACCACTAACCGAATTATTTTTGCTCTCTCTCTGCTTTCTCTCTCTCTCTCTCTCTTGCTCGCTCTTGAACGCCTACCTGCCCGCCCGCAAACGGGGGTAACAACTAACACTCAAATAACAATAAAAATAAATAAAACAAAAAATAATAATAATAATCATTACCGTTATCCGATCATCGTTTACTAACGCTAACCAGCCGCCGCCTGCATCGGCATGGAGTATCAATGTCGCGATGGCACCCGTTGCATCAGCGTCAGCCAGCAATGCGATGGCCACGCCGATTGCAGCAATGGCGACGATGAGGAGCAATGCGATGGAAGTGAGTATCAATCATTCAATCAATCGATCAATCGAACAGTCAATCAATCAATCACATGAATTCGCTGATCACACTGAACTCGAAAGTACTGCATTAAGTTGGCTGGCATCGAATGTTAGTCCTCTCTCTCTTTCTCTTTCAATCAATCAGTCAGGTTTGATTGACTTCTGTTTGTAAGGCATATGAGCTTAGTCTTTCTTACACTTAATCATTTCATCAAATTTTATGGAGACATTTTCCTATGGCATATAATCTTCTATTCTTCTCTACCTTTTCCCCCGATCTCTCATTGTCTATCTCTCTCAGTCATATTTGATTGAGATATTTGCCTAGACAGAATATGTTCTCTGTCTCTCTCTCTCTCTCTCTGTCTCTCTTTCAATCGACTGAGACGTTTTCTTAAGGTAGGAATCTTCCATCCTTCTCTCACTCTTTCTTCCGCTCTCTTACTGCCTGTCCCTCATTCATGTCTGATTGAGATGTTTGCCAAATCAGAAAATTCTAACAGTTATATACTCAAAGAACTTTATTAACTTAGTAATATTACGCAGATCAATAATTTTATAAAAGTACAGTTCCTGCAAAATACAAATTAAATACGCCGCCAAGAATTGCCAAATGCTTTTGAAATTCGGTGCCTAGATCAGCATACATAACAATCCATCAATCAATCAATCCATCTTATGCATTGTGCTCATAATCTAACTTTTTTACTCCGACTCTCCACCACACTCTCCTTCTCCTCCCCCTCTCTCTCTCTCTTACTTTAAACTTTGTTTGTGCCATGCTGCTCAGTTGTGCCAAGGCTGCGCTACACTTGCCCCAAGGGCAAATTCACCTGTCGCGATCTCAGCTGCATTTCTATTGTGCATCGTTGCGATGGACGCGCCGATTGTCCATACGATCGCTCCGACGAGGAGGGCTGCCGTATGTCTAAAAGCGCACGCGCTCCCTCTCTAAATCTCCTTAATACTTTTTATACTTTGCGTATATTTCTCTCTCTCTCTCTCTCTCTATCTATCTATCTATCTCTTTTGTTAACTGCTCATGCAGCCTGTCTATACGACAAATGGCAATGCGATGATGGCACTTGCATTGCCAAGGAGCTGCTCTGCAATGGCAATATCGATTGCCCCGAGGATATATCCGACGAGCGCTACTGCGATGGTGAGTGTGTGTGTCTGCCTGCCTGCCCGCCCGTCTGTGTGTGTGCGTGCATGTATGAATGAGCAAGTGTGTGTATGTGTCTTGCTCCGTGTGGCTGCTCGAGAGTGTGTGCATACTCGCAGGTAAGTTGGTTCAACGTGCAACGTGTCCAATGTCTCTTCTCTTCCTTCTGTCGTTGCACAACACTGCTTTGCACTTATCGATTCCTGAGTCCTGACAGCTGTCAACTGTCAGCCGTTGCATTGGTCAGTTGCTGACTTCCTTTTGACTTCTTCGTAACACTCGCCACATTCGAAACGTATACCTAATCCGTACATAGCCGACTATCGGTAATCGAGAATACATTATTAATCACACACATTCACACACTCACACCCCCACTCACATACACTCAAACTACTCAGGTGGCTACGATGCCGATCACTGTCCGTTCAATGAGTTCCGCTGCAGGAACGGTGAGTGCATACCGATGAATCAGGTGTGCGATAACATATACGATTGTACCGATTATACAGACGAGCAAGACTGCGGTAAGTCCTTCGTCTTGCATTGTTATCGATAATTGTTATCTGTGTCTCTCTGTCTCTCTCTCTCTCTGTCTCTCTGTATGTTATTGATATAAGTTTTATATGTTTAAAATGCTTTCTGCGGTTCTCTGTTTACAACTTTTTGGTAACTTTTTTGGTAACTACTTGGTGACGGCTCTACTTTACAACGATTCTCTTAAACCCTCTCCCCTCTACACCTTTCCCCTCTCCCACTCTCTCGCTCTCTCTCTCTCTCTCTCTCTCTCTTTCTCTACGTGTTTACTGCTTCTTCGATAATTTATTTATCGATTGCTTTTGCGTCTCTGTGTTTAGCTCTTATGCGTGTCAACTGCCCGAAATTATGAATTTTTTCTTAACAAATTACATTTTATTTCTCTTTTTTCCAATTCGCCTTGAAAACAATTCGAAAAAAAAAACAATTATATGAAAACAAATATGTGAACGAACTTGGTTGTGGTTATCGAATGTCCAAAAACTAATCGATTAATTGCACGTTACAACAACTACAACCCAACTCCCCGCTACTGGAAACAACAAATTGAAATCAACAACAACAACAACATCAATTGGCTCAACTGCGAAATTTGCATGCTCCAAACTAAAAAAAAAACAAAATTTTATTAAAATTGAATATCGATGTCCAATCCATTTGTCTAATATCCCCACCCTGTATCCATATATATATATATCCATATATATATATATATATATATATATATATATTTATGTATATATGCCGGGTTTTGCATGCGGTTTATCACCATTACCACTGTCCGAAATCCTTTCCTTGTCTTCTCAAAACCGATAACAATCGATTGCGCTAAACGCTCGCGGCGGCTCACAGATACGATATCGAACGATATCGACAATAACGACAATAACAATAACGATGCCGACGTGGTCGATCCTGATGGCATTATACGACAATATGGAGACCGTCGTCGTCCACCGCCTCCGGCAATTGGCCGCGATAATGATAACGATCACAATATCTATGAGAGCAGCATGCACGAGCTCGATGCTAAAGAGTACCAGCTGTACCATCCGCAGGATCATTATTCAAAAGCAACTCCCCAAAACCCTTGCGACGCCAATCACTTCAAATGCAGAAACAACGTTTGCATTCCAGTCCGTCTGCGCTGCGATGGGATCCACCACTGTAACGATCGGAGTGACGAGGCTGATTGCGATCGATATAGGCCGCCGATGACTACCAGGCGGCCCGCGACGCGTGCACCCACTCGCTATCCCTGGGTAACGTTCGCGCCCGCCCCGCTGGAACGTCAAACAACGGTTGCGCCTCCATTCAATAGAGTAACAGCGGTGTCCACGCGTCCCACCACTAACCCAATACCAATAACAACGAGTGGAGCTGCATCGAGTAGGTTACCCAATTGTATTAGCGAGTATTAACAAATAGTGGGTTGGCTTGAATTCTGTGTTGGGCATTAAGGCAGTGAGAACCGAGCTTTGAGGCATCGAGTGGCGAGTAACTAGTCTCAACTTAACAAACAGAGTCTCGCCACTCCACTTGCCATGGGTTCAAAACTAACGAATCGCGAAAGGCGAGTAACGAGTTATGAGTTATTAGTAACTAGCTACGAGTAACGCGTAATAGATTACGAGTAACCAGTTACACATAGCTAGTAACCAGCTGCAAATTATGCAACACTCGCTACTTACGAGTTAAAAGTTACAATTATACAGTTAAGCGTAACGAGTAACGATTTACAAATACTAAGTAACAAGTAACGAGTAATTAGTTACAAGCTCTTAATAAGAAGTAACGAGTAATCAGTTACAGTAAG
Source organism: Drosophila leonis (assembly GCA_035045365.1). Classification (NCBI taxonomy): domain Eukaryota; kingdom Metazoa; phylum Arthropoda; class Insecta; order Diptera; family Drosophilidae; genus Drosophila; species Drosophila leonis. The sequence continues at coordinate 8,260,426 of JAWNPC010000953.1, read as the reverse complement.
TAACGAGTGTTGCATATCTACACTCGTTGCTTACCAGTTTAAAGCTACAAGTATCAAGTAACGCGTAACGAGTAACCAGTTGCGCGTCCGCGTTTAAATGTGCCTGGGTTCTGGTTTAGTTCTTTGGGTTAGACGACTTTGACAACAAAGTGCATGCCATGTCTGTGACTCTAGCATTGAACATTGAAACTTACTTAAGCTAAGCACACACACACACACACACACACACACATACACAGAGCCAATCAACTAGTTATAAAGTAAATCGTTTAATTTAGTATTTAAGTTACGTTATTTTTAAATATATTACCCCTATAGCGTTTTGAATTATAATTGTCACACACATACGTATACACTACCACCATTTCCCTCTATGTATATATATATCTCTCTTTCTCTCTCATGCACTTATTTTAAATCTCTATCTCTCTTTTTTATGTTATTTTTATACGTGCTCGCTCGTATTATTATAAATATGCCTTGTTGCCTGCCAAACACCAATACCGAATCCCGACACTCACACAAAAACAAAAACCCAACACCATTTATAGACAGCTCATCATCATCATCATCATCTTCATCATCATCACTGGGCAGCAATTGCCTCGAAAACATTGAATTCGCGTGTCACAATCGCGATTGCATTCCGATTGAGAGCGTCTGCGATGGCATTCCCGACTGCCAAGAGCACGAGGATGAGGACTATACGCTGTGCAATTGCAGCGCTGACAAGGTGAGTTCTCACACACATACACCCACCCACACACACACACACAAACACGCACACACCCCCAAACACACACAGAGACTCTCACCAACAACATGTGTATTCCCAGTACAAATGTGTGAGGGGCGGCGGTTGCATACCCAAGACTCAAGTCTGCGATGGCAAATCTCAGTGCCGTGATGGTAGCGATGAGAGCGCATGCCGTAAGTAAAACTAAAAGCAAAATATACAGAAAACATCATGAATTTCTGCCTACCCAAATCATGCATTTCCCCCACACCCACACCCACACCCACGTCCACACCCTCCTACAGACACACACACTCTGGCGCTTGTATCTCGCCTGCAGGATGAACTAATTATCCAACTAACAACATATCTAATCTAGATCTTAAGCGTTGCTTAAATTGGTTAGAGATGGGCCTGTGTCGTGACACGATGCAGCCAACAAAATTTTACTAAACTTTTTTAATTAATTACTAAACAAACATGTTATAGTCTCGTCTAACAGTAATACTCTAATATAATACATTTATTATTATTTATTAATTTATTTATGATTATTTTTTGCGAATTATTTTATTTATTGATAAGTTTATTTCATTTATATTCTTTCTTTTTATTTTGGTATATTGTGATATTTATTTTTAGCATGATTTATTGGCTTTGGTATTTTAATAAATAGATATATATATATATATATATATATATTTAGCTTTTACATAGTGCTAAATTCACAGTTAAAACTCGAATCCACAATCCCGCTTTCCCTGCCCCCAAAATTCCTATAAAAGAAACAAAATTATTATCATTTTTCATGCCGCTAACTGTATTCTTCTCTCTTCTTCTTTTTTTACGCTCCACGCTTTTATCTGAAAAACTAATATATATATATATATATATATATATATATAAATATATATATATTAAATATATATATATATATATATATATATATATATATATATATATATATATATTTATATTTATTTATATATATATATTTATATTTATTTATTTATATATATATGTATTTGTATATATACTGTGCGATCATCGTCTCCCTTTCGCTCTTCCACTATTCTTCTGTCTCGCTCTCTGTGAACTATGCTCAAACTTGAACAAACAACAACAACACATCATACCGTCATACCGCCAAACCGTCATACCATCATACAACATACATCATCAGACTTTCATGCCAAATTTAATCTGAGCCGCCCGATCGTCGATTGCCAGAGCTTTCAATATCAATGCGGGGACGGAAGTTGCATTTCTGGCTATAAGCGCTGCAATGGCATCACCGACTGCGCCGATAGCGCCGATGAGTACAACTGTCTGATCAATTACGATACGAACTATGGTACAGAAAAAGAACATAAAACTAACCTCACAGATATATAACTAATTAGCTTAGAGCTTGATGGGTTCGCAGCAACTGCTAAACAGAGCGAGTGATCATCTATCAAATATCTGACGCTACATTTCTCTTATTTTATACATACACACACACACACACACACACGCGCGCGCATATATAGACAGTGACTCAGACTTAGACAATGATAATGATCCATTGAATGAGTGCGATCTGTATTACTTTGAATGTGACTTTGGCCAGTGCATACCCTTAGAGAAGAAGTGTGACGGCTATGCGGACTGTCAAGATGAAACGGATGAGCTCGATTGTCCGGCCTTTACAGGTAAACAAACACACATACACACACACACACACAATGTGTTGTCTATAGCGTGGCTTTACTGTATTTGCTTAAGAACTGCCTAATTAGTTACGCACAGTTGTACACGAAACTCACTCACACTCACTCGTACACACACTAGCACACTCTCGCACTCACACACACATACATAATCATGATCGTCAACATTTTGCAGAGCATTGTCTAGACTACGAATTCGAGTGCGATGATTATTGCATACCACGCGATCAGCTCTGCGACGGTATTGTCAACTGCAACGATGGCAACGACGAACGCAACTGTACTTCATGTCGCAATGAGGCCTATCTGTAAGACACCTTCCCAAAAGGCTCAACTCATCCTTGCCACCAACGACACCAATCTGATCAACTATTCTATATATATTTCCATGTACACACACACACACACACTTTTAAACACGATCATTGTCATCATCACCATTATCATCATCATCGATAATCGATCAACTTATCGCTCAATCGGCAGCTGCAACACTGGCGATTGCATTGCAGCCAAACTGCATTGCAATGGCATCGCGGACTGTTCCGATGCCAGCGATGAGCTCAACTGTGGTAAGCACATATTACATAGACAAAAAAAGAAGAAGCTCCCCATACACTACCCTCTACCCCTAGTCATCCGCAACCTGAAAATGTACCCATGTACCGTATCAGACCCTCGCACTGCAAGCGTAGCTGCATCGTAGTCGTAGCACTTATGTAGTTTGACTCTTTATTTATTTTGTTTTTAATCGATATTTGTAATCGATATTTTTCTGTAGTTGGTTGTGTCTAATTGGTAATATCGTAGCTCAGCTAAAACAGCCCTTGCTTGTTTGTTTTTTCCCCATATTTTTTCATTGTTTTGCATTACATTTTGAAGGTAGCAGCTGTGCGAGAAATCAAATCGCCTGCAACGGCGCCTGCTTCAGTTGGTCGCTGCGCTGCGATGGTATACGCGATTGCGACAATGGCGTCGATGAGCTCGATTGTCCGGGTAACAAATACATATTCAATTTTATACTTTCAATTCTGTAGACTTTCCCTCAAAAATATCTCTAATCTTATTATTTCTGCCAATCCATAGTTATCGATCATTATTTAAGCAGCGATAGATTTTATTTTTTGCACTTTGCGTGGACACTTTAAGCTTTATTGTTGGCAGCTCTCTGTGCACTCTGTTTACAATGCTCGTTCTTTTACTTTGTTATCGAAAGCTATCGATAACAGTTTAGGCCACTATGATAGAGCTATGATTTTGCATTTCTTTTGCCTTGTCTTATAATATTTTTTTTTGTATTTTGCCATCGATAACTATTTTCAATTATCGATAACTTTCTAAAGCTTGGTTTTAAATTTAATTAATCAAATTTTAATATCATAAAAAAGCTTAACATTTAGCTTCGATAAATATCGATTAAGGAGCTCTGCCACAGCTGCTTTGCGCGCTCTACATACACCGTCATCTACCTCTTTATCAGTCTCTCTCTCTTTCTCTGTCACACTTTCTCTTCTATTTTTTCCCCTTTTTTACGCTGTTTCGCTATCTCGTTTAGCGTGTTGCTCTCACAAGTCACATATATTTCGCATAACTTTTGTAATGCTCATTCGTTTTTTTTTATTTTTTACGTTTGTTATTTTTGTCATTTTGTTTTAACAAACGCCACACACTCAAACACACACACACACATACACAGCTGGCAACAAAAACTTTAGAAACACAGCAACAGTTAGGAAATGCAAACCAAATCAATGGCAGTGCTCAAACTCTGAATGCATTAACGCCGATTTTTTGTGTGACAAACAAGCCGATTGCACGGACGAATCGGATGAATTGCCGAGTAGATGCTTGGGACAGGGTAACGATACATACGATTCCATTAAAAACAAAACAAAAATCCTCAACCATCCAATCAGCCCATTCCATCCAATCAACCCGATACCATATCGAAATCCAAAAACCAAAGAAAATTAAAATTATCCAAACCAAAAACCCGATTCCAATTAGATTTAACTATTGTATATATTCATAGCTGTAAGCTAGGCTCTTTAGCGTTTATCGATAAACAGCAATAGATATATCTATGTATATCACAACAGGTTTGTATTGTCCGTATATATGTAATACTACTAAGTGAGTTATGTGCTTGTCAAGTGAAAGTTACGCTTCATTAATCTCGACTACTCAACTGTTCCCAACAAGCATTGCTCATCTCGATTCTCTTCTCTCTTTCTTGTTATGCTACTGAAAACACGCTTAACACGTAAATGCTATCGTTATCGTTATCGTTATCGTGATCCTGATAACGTTATCTACATACACACACATCACAAATAAATTGCATGCCATCGCCATCATAGCCACCGATCGATTGACCGCTGGTGACTGCCGACGGGATCAGTTCTTTTGCGATGAATCGTGCTTCGATCGTTCGATATTGTGCGACGGGCATATCGATTGCATTGACCGCAGCGATGAGCGCGACTGTCATTTGCCTACCACACGTCATCCATTGTACCCGGCATTGCCCTGTCCAGAGCACACATGCCCCAGTGGCAGATGCTACTCAGAAAGCGAACGCTGCGACGGCCGTCGTCATTGCGAAGACAGCTCCGATGAGGCCAACTGTAAGTATTTCATATTCAGTCTTAAAATCGTTATCATCTCCATCAAACAGAATCACAGCTCGTTACTCAACATTTTCCATAACGTAAAGGCGCATGTATAACGCACTCACCACCACAAAGTGAGAAACCAAGAAACACAAGAGAGAGTATATGCTTATCGATATGCTTCAGCTTGAGCACAGGTTAAACTCATAATATGTGGAGTAGCTGAGTTTATATATATATTTATACTCTTCGATAAATATCAACAGAAGATAGAGTATCTGAGTTTTTTAGTCTGATTAGTCTTCCAATTCAATTCAATTTTTAATACTAATACTCGCATATTGCGAGTTGCAATATAAAAGGTGACCATACAAGAGTGATACTGTTTTCGATAATTATGTTTCAGCAGCTCTGTAAGTTATCGATAACTTCCAACTTTTAAAGTATTTTGTAAAATGGCCAAAAATTTTCCTATTGCTCCCGTTTAGACTGCCCTTGCTAGCGATTGCGAATTTTCAAGACTTCAAAATTGCTAGATACTGCTTGCTTATATCTATAGGTGTTATATAGATGACGAGAGATCAAACATAAAAGTTTGTCAAGCAGTTGAAAGAAGAAGTTTGTTTTTTAAACAAATATTTTTTTATTACAAGGCGTTCTATTTTTAAGCCAACCTTAACCAAAGAAAAAATCTTTATTGAGTCAGCTTACGATAATTAGAACTGTCATACACTAAAGCAGCCGATACAAATATTTGTTTTTTTCGATATAGAGTTTATGCTTCTTTTGTAATTATGTAATATTAATATTAACTAAACAAAGATATTTCAAGAAATGAATCAAAAAACCTTAGGAGTTTTTGTTTATTGCTTTGCCATGGGTTACTGCCTAAAGCACACAGGGTTTTGATAACTCTTGGAACTATGTTCAGTTTTTGGACATGTAACTTGTATAGCGCACAAAGGCACATAGTTTGAGTTAGTTCTTGATTGATGTACTCGTAATCGTACATATGTCTAGTTAGTTATATGCTTACTCTTTTAAGTTGCTGATCAATGTTGTTCACTCTCTTTCTCACTCACTCACTCTCTCTCTCTCTCTCTTTCTCTCTCTCTCTCTCTCTATCTCACTTGCTTACATTCACATACACACACTTATATAAATGCACTGATCTATCTATGTATATATGACTGTCCTCTCTGTCTCTCTCTCTCACTCACTCTCTCTCTCTCTCTATCTATATATATGTATATATGTACTTTAACTATCTCTGACATCTTTCTTTTTTTTGTCGCTTTTAACAAATTCTTTTGCGAAATTGCACCAAAATTAAAAATATAAAAAAAAAAAACAAACAAAATATTAAATAAATATTAAACAGGTACTCAATGCAAGGATAACGAGTTTTTCTGTTACGATCGACAGTTTTGCATAAATGCAACACAGCACTGCGATGGGTACTACGACTGCAAAGACTTTTCCGATGAACAGAACTGTATTGGTTAATAATCAAATTTCTGCAATTCTTTTAGACCTTATATATTAGTTGTAGTTGTATGTATGTACATTGTTATTAGTTCGTACCTAAGCCAATTGCATGCTAGCTAAGCGAAAGAAACTCTAGTCCAAATTTAAGACACGACAATTATTGAATATTTACGATAACAACACGAGTTACACATGTGTATGCACTCTTTCGTTTCTATACGATATATATTGTCTACCTCTATATATTGTATATACCTATATATAACAATATATATACTATCTCAATATGATTTGTCTAGCTTTCGATTCCGTACAGCTGTAGCAAAAATTCGCTTGGAACTAGTTCAGTTAATAATCTCTGCATTTGTTCGCTTTCACACAGGCTGTGCATCGGATCAGTTCCGTTGCCGTGACGGCAACTGTGTCTCCCAGGACGATGTTTGCAATGGCATCAGACAGTGCATGGATGGGTCCGACGAGGAGAACTGCGATATAATGCAATGCCAGCATAATCAGTTCCGCTGCCGCAACGGACAGTGTGTGAGCCTGACGGCTCGTTGCAATGGCAAGACCGATTGCCAGGATAGCTCCGATGAGAACAATTGTGGTAAGTAGCCCGTTGCGTGGGAGTCCTTAACTGGGGCTTAGGCTAAGGCAACCAGCTTGACTCATCATCAACAACATCATCGTCATCATCATCATTATCATCATAATCATCATCATTGTCATTGATTGATTGATCACTGATCGTGATGAGGTCATCAACATTTAGCTAGCTACAGACCTGCATCACCAGCAGCCACTACCACCACAACGACAACCACAACGGTTTTGCCAACAATAACAACAATGCTGCCGGTGGGGCCATTGCGCATTATTTGTCCACCAACGGCGTTCCGGTGTGAGAATGGTCCTTGCATAGCGCTCCTAGCGCGCTGCAATGGTGTTATCGATTGTCCGTTCGATGCCAGCGATGAGCTGGACTGTGAGCCCATCACTAATGAAATCGATAGTAAGTGCTCAACGACCCGTGTACTTTCCCGATCAACAACGGTGTCAGCACAAACAACCCCAACAACCACCACCACTACCACCACCACCACCACCACCAACAACAACCACAGCTCTTATCTTAGCTTAACCAATCAATAAAAGTACTAAACGGTTCAGGACACAGTGCGGGTCTTTTATATCTATATTCTCTCCATTCTACATTTAATATTTTATATATTCTATAAAAATAAACTAATATCAATTGGCTCTATAATATTATAGAACGTATATTAATGCGCCAAGTGTATGGCTTTTCTTTTTTGTTTGCACAGCATCCGATCCGTCTCCACCTGGACGCAACCAGTTGAACCTGAAGACTTACCCTGATAGCCAGATCATCAAAGAAAGTGAGTTGAGAAAGAAATGTGTTCTCCCCTTATGCTTAATGTGATAAAGGCAAAAAGAAAAACTTAATAGAATGCCTTGCAAAAGATCGATAATTCATTTTAATCGAGCAATAAGTCGATAGTTTCTATAATTTCAATGGAAAATATCAAAAGCTGCATTTTCAGATTTATGTTGCCTTAGGACTATCAATTTGATCAATACTGTCTGGCATCAATCAACGATCTCCAGATCAATTTTTGCTGTTGATGAGCGAAATTGACCACTTTTATAAAAATCAGTGATAATTTCGTTACTGATAATTTGTCTGCTATCGATCTGAGATATTGTAGGCTCATTGACTGCTATCAACAAGCCTTAGCTCGATCTCATTGTCTGTTTAATAACATCGAATAAGTCGATAAATATAGTCCAAAAATGCCGATTGATAACATCTAACAGCCGAAGAATATCTGTCTTTTGCAAGGCTCTAAAGCCGCTTCGAACACATTCGAAGAACGTTTTGTTGTATTTCATTGTTTTGCTTACAATGGTTATAATGGTTTGTTTGATTCTACATAATGCTTTACCATTACTTTTAATGCTTAACCCAACCAAAATGACATAACCCATAAATTAAATACCTGCAGGATATATTAGGGAGGGTAAGTTGGCCTAACTACACACTCTATATAAATAGTAGTCACTCGTCTCGTACAGCTGCACCACCACTGCACCACAGCAATTGGCAACAGGTCCGGCGTTGTACATTCTGTCGAAATTATTATTATTATTGATGTTGCAGTCAGCACTCACACCTGCTAGATACCTTAGAATAATCACAACTGTAAATCCCCCACACACAATCACAATTCAATTGTATTATAGTCCTACTTAGATCCAATAATTTGCTCGCTATGCTACCGACTATTAGATAAACTTCTATATAAATATATGCCGCTCTCTGAACATTTCCTAATGATTATTGTGACATACAGGTCGCGAGGTCATCTTCCGCTGCCGTGACGAGGGTCCAGCCCGTGCCAAGGTCAGGTGGACACGTCCCGGCGGCCGCGCACTGCCCGTTGGCTTTACCGACAAGGCCGGACGTCTGGAAATACCCAACATACGCGTAAGTTCTATTTGCTCTTGCAATAAACTTACTCGATTCTAATCTAACTATCTTATCTATAGGTGGAGGACTCCGGTCCCTATGTGTGCGAGGCTGTCGGCTATCCGAGCTACATTCAGGGCCAACAAGTGACCGTCCACCTGACTGTTGAACGCTGTAAGTATCGTATTGGGTGATTCTTTATTTTTCCTTAGAAATTTGGATGGGTTTCTTGGGTTGTTGAACACTCTACTCTCCATTTGTTATGCATTTGCTTGGACGCAGCTTGGGGCCAGCAGAAATACCGGGAGCCGAAATCGAATCGCATCAAATATGGCACCGTTCCGCATATTGATCTCGAGTTCTTTGGTCTAGGTAAATGTGGAGGTTATCGTTAACCCATTTGGAGCTGGACTTGGTCTTTGATAGGAAATACTAATGTTCCGTTAGGAATTTCTTTAAATAAAACGAATAGTTCAATTGGGCTGGAAAATCCAAGTAGTTTCATGCAAACGCTTTTCCACCCATCTATCAAAAGTTGTCTCAAATCAAATCAGTGATAGGATAGGTAGCATTAACTGTAAGACCTAGACCAACGGCAGCTCCATGAATCGAGTTTGAGAATTAGCTAATTCATATTATATTTTCTAACTCCCCTATTGCCATCCTGGCCATAATGCTGGTAAGAGTAATCAGGTCAAAACTATGACAGACTTTTTTAAGATAGAGCCTTACGTGCGTTCGTCTATTCGACAGTCAACATCGACGAACACGATCGCCCATCTACAGCCTGTACCGAATACCAGGCCACATGTATGAACGGTGAATGCATTGACAAGTCGGAGATTTGTGATAGTGTGCCTAATTGCTCGGATGGATCCGATGAGCACCAATGCAGCCAAGGACGCAGATGCCAACCGAATCAGTTCTTGTGCAGAAACACCAAGTGCGTGGAGCGCATATGGCGCTGCGACGGCGAAGACGATTGTGGTGACAAATCCGATGAGGAGTCCTGCGACCCCGAGCCAAGTGGTGCGCCCTGCCGCTACGACGAGTTCCAATGCTCCACCGGTCATTGTATACCCAAGAGCTTCCACTGTGACAATACTAACGATTGCTATGATGGCAGCGATGAGTTCGGTTGCTGTAAGTATTCAAAAATCAAGCAAACTTATATATTATATATTTACACATATTTACATATATATAATGCATTACAGCGGTACCTCAGGTACTACGAAAACCACAACCAATGCAGACACTACTGGAGGGACAGGCCTTAAACTTGACTTGCACTGGAACGGGTGTGCCCATTCCAACGATTATTTGGCGTCTCAATTGGGGTAATGTGCCCGAAAAGTGTACGTTCACAAGCTCAAACGGCCGCGGCGATCTCTATTGCCCCAACATGCAGTACAAGGATAGTGGCGCCTACTCCTGTGAGATTATGAATTCGCGTAACACTTCCTTCGTACATCCCGATGCCATAGTAATGGTAGTGCCTGATCGCAATCAGTTCTGTGAAGCTGGTTTCTTCAATATGCTGGCACGTTCCACTGATGAATGTATCAAGTGCTTCTGCTTCGGCGTGGCTAGCTCCTGCGAGAGCGCCAATCTCTTTACCTATGCCATACAACCACCAATTCTGTCGCACCGCGTGGTCACCGTCGATCTAACACCCTACCAGCAGATCGTTATCAACGAAGGTAGCGGACATTCACTGCTTACGCTCCATCATGGTGTACAGTTCCGTGCCTCCGATGTGCAATACAATAGCCGCGAAACACCCTACTTGGCTCTGCCCAGCGATTACATGGGCAATCAGCTGAAGTCCTATGGTGGCGAGCTTAGGTATGAGGTCAACTATATGGGCAATGGACGTCCTATTTCTGGTCCAGATGCCATTATCACCGGCAACGGTTTCACACTCACTAATCGTGTCCGTACCCAAGCAAATCAATTGAACAAGGTGAAGATTAGCTTCCTGCCAGGCAACTGGCAGAAGCCCGACGGACGCAAGGCTACACGTGAGGAGATCATGATGATCCTGGCCAATGTGGACAACATTTTGATACGTCTCGGCTATATTGATACGGTGGCGCGTGAAGTGGAACTAACTAACATTGCAATGGACTCCGCGGGCTCCTCTGATCAGGGTCTGGGCAGTGCCTCGCTTGTTGAGAAATGTAATTGCCCACCTGGCTATATTGGTGATTCGTGTGAAAGCTGTGCACCTGGATTTGTACGCCAGCCTGGTGGTCCCTGGCTGGGTCGCTGTGTACCCTTCGTGCCCGAGCTCTGCCCGGCCGGCACCTTCGGTGATCCGCGCCGTGGTGTACAATGCAGCGATTGCCCGTGCCCACACACCGGCAGCAACAACTTTGCCAATGGCTGCAAGTTAAGTCCCGACAACGATGTCATCTGCAATTGTCACGAGGGCTATGAGGGTAGACGCTGCGAAAGTTGTGCCGCAGGCTATCAGGGTAATCCATTGATACCGGGCGGTGCCTGCCACAAGACACCCGAATCGTCATGCAACGTGGAGGGCACCTATAATCAATATCCCAATGGCAGCTGTCATTGCAAGGACTTGGTCATCGGAGATCGTTGTGACACCTGTGCTCAAAATAGCTTCCATTTGAATTCCTTCACCTATTCCGGCTGCATTGAGTGCTTCTGCAGTGGCCTGAAGGCGGAATGTACCAGCACCTCGTGGTATCGCGAACAGGTCAGCAGCAGCTTTGGTCACTCCCATGTGCCACATGGCTTCCAGCTTGTGCGCGACTATACGCTTGTCACGCCTCAGTCTGTGCCCTTCGATACGCTTTCCAATGAGATTAGCTTCAGATCTGGTTCGGAATATAGCGCCGATACCCTATACTGGAGCCTACCCGCCCCCTTCCTGGGCAACAAACTGACCGCCTATGGCGGACGTCTCAACTATACACTTAGCTACAGCCCACTGCCCGGTGGCCAGATGTCGCGCAATAGCGCACCCGACGTGGTCATCAAGAGCGGCGAGGATCTAACCCTCATACATTTCCGCAAAGCAGCCGTCAGTCCCAGCACCTCGAACTCATATGCTGTGCCGATCATTGAGAGCGCTTGGCAGCGTATCGATGGCGAATCTACTAATCGCGAGCATCTATTAATGGCGCTCAGTAAGATCGATGCCATCTATATCAAGGCCACCTACACAACCAGCACTATGGAGGGATCCCTGAAGCAAGTCGTCATGGACATTGCCAATCCAAATGGCTATGGCACTCAGCGCGCCCTGGAAGTGGAGGAATGCCGTTGCCCCCAGGGCTACGTTGGATTATCCTGCGAACGTTGCGCACCCGGCTATAAACGCAATAGCGAATCAGGTCTCTACCTGGGCCTGTGCGAGCCATGCGAGTGCAATGGTCATTCAACACAATGCGATGCCGAATCTGGCGAATGCCTGGTAAGTCCTCAAATCTCTACAAAACTAAAGATATCTAGAGCTCTGGCAATACATCCCCAAATGGCAAGCATTATGAATAAGTGTTGAGGCTTAAACCTTTTTTCTTTAAATATATTTATTGCAAAAGCAAAAGTTAAAGCATCCATTTGTTAATACATAGGGATGACTGAATAAATAGAAGACAGATTAGTTTTGAAGTCAATATTTGATAGTTGTATGGCTATTGACCAACTCTAAAAAGCAAATAAAATCAAATTTCCTAATGTTACTTAATCTTAATTCAGCTCTTGCCTACGTTAGCATCCACAGCATTTGATTAGATTAAAGCATGATCATTAGAGCGCAAGTTCAGGTTTCAGGTTTTCCAGCTTCAGGAGCTTCATCAAAAGTATTGCAAGCAAATGTCTTTTTTTTTATTTGCAATATTTTTGGGTTATATGTGAAGATCATCGCCACCATCTACTATTCATGACTCCAGCAGTTAATAGGCTCATTTGCTTTTTTTAATATTGTGCAACTCTGCGTTGTCCTACGTCTAATAAGCACTTACCCTCACACAGAGCTGCGCTGACAATACCGAGGGCGAGAATTGTGATCGCTGTGCCGCCGGCTTTGTGGGTGATGCTACTCGTGGCACACCATATGACTGTCAGCCAGATAACAATGGACCACAGCCGCCGCAGCCAATGCCAGACGATCAGCGCGAATGCCAATGGTGCAACAGGGACGGAACAGAGGATTGCCGCAATGGGGTCTGCTACTGTAGGCGCAACGTGGTCGGTCCACGCTGTGACCAGTGCCGTCCGAACACCTTCGGTCTAGCCTCCACCAATCCGGATGGATGCAAGGATTGTTTCTGCTCTGGTCATTCGTCTCAATGCCGATCTGCCGTTGCTTATCGCCAGCTAATCGCCATCGACTTCATTACCAACAAGGCACTGATCACGGACGAATATGGACAGCAAATGGAAATGGATGATAGTCACCTCAAAATGGATATACCCAACAATATGTATACCTACAGCTATCAATCATACTCGATCAAATACTGGAGTCTGCGCGGCAATGTGCAAGGCAATCAGCTTCACGCCTATGGCGGCCATTTGAAATATACCTTGGATGTTGAGTCCATTGGCGACTATCAGCCCGGCAGCGATGTGGTGCTCATTGGCAATGGCGTACGCTTGGCCTGGTCACGTCCGGCCAAGGATGCTGAACTCAACGAGTACAGTGTGCGCCTGAGCGAGGAGGAACAATGGTTGCGCTTGGATGGTGGCAGCGCAGTTCCCGCTTCCCGACACGACATCATGAGCGTTCTGGTCAATATCGAGCATCTGCTCATACGTGCCATACCCAAAATCCCCACCCAACGCACCTCCATTAGCGATGTGACATGGGAATTGTCATTGGACGCACCTCAGCCTGGCGCCGAGCTGGTAACGGACATTGAGCTCTGCCAATGCCCGGCCGACTACACAGGCAATTCCTGTGAGAACTGCGCTCCGCTCCACTATCGTGAGGAGAACGGCCAGTGTCGCAGCTGTCCGTGCCAGGAGGAGAACACCCAGAGTTGTTACCTTGGCAGCAGTGGCTATGTGGAGTGCCAGTGCAAGCAGAACTTCAAAGGCGATCGTTGCCAGGACTTCGGTAAGTAGCTGTGTTGGCAGCACGGCAACAAGCATCGAAAATATGACGAAAAACTAAATGAAACTAAGAAGAGGAACTCATTTTACTGGATCGATCTATAGTCTGGTCAATAATGGGCACCAGGCATAGATATAAGCAGATTGTGGCCCTTCCCACCCAAGTCAAGCGAACGCCAACGTTCAACTTTTTCAGCTTGAACTGACCCAAATCATGATCCAGCTCTTATCAGAATTTCGCTTACCCCGCCCTCTCTCACTCTCTCTCTCGCTCTCTCTTTCTTTCTACCTCGCTCTCTCTCTCTCTCAAACACAAACACATACACGATTTTCTCTCTCAACCCCCTTAGCCATATAGACATATATATATATTTTAATTATATATCCTTTATTTGAAGACTACCTGTTTTCTCATATTTTTATACAATTTTCTACATATCTTTCAACTTTATTTTTTATTCACCACACACCCGTTCACACCACAAAAAAAATCCAAAAAATAATAATAATAATAAAAAAAAACGAACAATCTACGATCATCTTTATCCGAGAAATATATGAAATCATCAAAACAAACATCCAATCCATCCACATTCTAGACACATCGCGCATGATTGAAGAGCCGCCCAAGTTATGCGATATATACAGGGGATACTGTTGCAACGGCTTTCGGTTCGATATTGAACCCAACGAGACAATATCGTATAATGACACTCTGCTGATTTATAAGGGCAACAGGGTTATAGGAAATATAACGAAACTGCGCAACGGCTGCCATCAGCGAGGTTCGCCAATCATCAATCAATCAATCGAATCAATCAAACAATCAATCAATTAAACAAACAAACAAACACACACACACATCAAAACAAACAAACAACAACAACTAGCGTTCTCTGTCTCTCTTTAATGCTATCTCTCTCTCTCTCTCTGCCCTATCTCCTATCGCTCTGTCTCTGTTTGTCCCATATTAGCTGTTTGTAAACTACTTTTACAATGCAACAAAAAAAAAATTAATTTACCCAGTAGTCAAGTCAAATCACACACACATACTACACATACATACATATTATATATATCATATATGTATATGTATATATATATATATATACATATATATATATATAAATATAATTCTTACACTTTCTTCCGTTAGACATACGTTTTCTTACATTTCCTCCCATTCGCCCCAATGTGCTCAATAACCCCAATCATCGCATCAATTAGAACTCAAGAGAGAGGTTCTTACACTTAAAAAAAAGCTAGATCTCTCTCTTTCTCTATCTCTCATTGCCTTTGTGTATACTTTGTAGGCGCTCTCTGTCCCCCCTCCCTCTCTTTCTACCACTTTTCCTCCCTCTCTCTCTCTATCTATCTCTCTCTCCCTCTCTTCCATTCAGTGTCTCTCTTTGTGCTTACTATTGCAGAGCTGTATCGCTCTAGATACCTCTAGACTTAAGCTCTACTCCCCCATGTTGTTGTTTAATTTGTTTTCGATTTGTTTTTCTAGCACCTTCTAAAAAAAGTATTTTATTTGTGTATAAATAAAATCTGTGTGTCTCATCGCTATGCTACGTATTCATAGTTGGATAACTCTGTGTATAAATATTTACTATAGTAGGACAGCAAAGAAAAGCTAATTTCGGCATGCCGAAGTTTGAATACTCTTGCAGCAGCAGATCTGCAACGATTATTAATATAATATATGCTATTAACAAAATATCATAATGGATCATCCAGTTATATTATGATGGTCCATGATTCGATGACGTTCTGACTATAATATATTGAAAATATCTTGAAAACTTAAAATATCACATTTCTGAGCTCTGAATTCGTTTCCGAATGATTCTTCCGATATGGCTAGATGATAAAGTCGTCTGATATATATACATATATATACGAGTGTATATATATATATATATATATATATATATATATATATATATATATATATATATATATATATATATATATATAAAGTATTATAGTAAAAAATGCTGTTATGCAAGAAATTAAGTTTCGATCGAAAGGCTCTTTGACAGTTAAAAGTTAGTCATATGTATGCAAATAAATTAAATCGGAATCCTTCTCTGCAAGAGTATGAAAATCAATATATTTGACCACTTTCTAGAACTCTACAGCTAGCTTTACTGTCGCTGTCGCTGTCAATGTTAAGTAGTCGGTGATAAATTTAGCAACTCTTAACTAACACCAACTCTTTAGAGGAGCTCCCATTTACACAATTGCACTCTGAGCTCGGAACACGGACAGCTCAACGTATCTCATACTATATGTAGATACTCTATATATATATAAATAAATCAATATATATTTGTATGTCAACTCCCATCGTAGTCCTAAAGTCTAGCTACGGCTGGCATTTGGTATATATCTATGTAGTAGTTGGTGCCTAAAAAACTATGGAAGCAACCCAACCACAAAAAAAAAAACAAACCAAGACCCAGTCCCAAAACCTCCATTGCCCATAGACCTTACCCTATCTTCCACACGTTTTTGTGTGTTTGGCGTTAATAAACCGCAACTGTGTCACTAAACAAAATTGTAAACAATTGAACTTCTAACAATTAATAACATAAGTGGATCTAGAGTCGAACTAATCGTCTCAATCAATTCTACATTAATCCGTCAGACTATGGAATACCAGAGCCACCGACCACCGAACAGCCCGACAACATACGCACCCAAATAATCGTATCGATATCGAAGCCGCAGATCACAATAATGCCCGTCGGTGGTTCAATATCGCTGCACTGCAACGGTCGCATGAAATGGAATAATGTAAGTGATTGATTGTGATTGCAATGTGAAATGCTGACAAAAATATCATTCGGGTGAATCCTGTCCCTTTTAGAATCCTGTCTTCGTCAGCTGGTACAAGCAGAACAGCCAATTGCCTAATACAGCTGAGAGTTCGGGCGGAGTTCTGCGTCTCTATGATATGCAAGTGATCGATTCTGGCGTCTATATCTGCCGTGCTGTCAACAATCAGACCTCACGCGCCTACGAGGACATGGTCTCTATTACCATAACACGTAAGACTCTTGCACTTTTTTTCTTATCTCAAATCTGGCTAAAAAGCTCTTAAAAACTAATTAATTTGACATGCGGCATTTGCCCTAAGGATATGCCAAAGAAATGTTGGCACGCTATGGTAGCTATTGAGGATTCAATTTCTTTCTTTTTCTCAATACAATCCATGCTAATACTCTCTCTCTCTCTCTCTCTCGTTCTCATTATGCCTTTGACAGCTCATTCGCAACGTTCACCCGCTCAGATTGTCAATTTGCCGCAAACGGTGACCTTCAATGAATACGTTATCAATGAGATCAATTGCGAGGTGGAGGGCAATCCAGCACCCACAGTCACCTGGACACGTATCGATGGCCAAGCGGATGGAAATACGCGTACGGATGGCTCACGCTTGATATTCGAATCTCCACGCAAATCGGACGAAGGACGCTATCGCTGCCAGGCGCAAAACGATCTCAGCGTCGATGAGAAATATGTGCAGGTCTATGTAGTGGGCAATGCACCGCAGCCACAGCCACCGGCACGGGAACGTCTCTACATTCAGCCAGAGAACTACAATGGCGAGGCTGGCGACATAATTCGCTTCGTTTGCCAATCGACCAGCGGCGCCCAGCTACACTATGAGTGGCTGCACGATGGCTATCCATTGAATAGCCAGCAGCAGTCGCACGTCATCATTAGTGGAGATACGCTAGAGATACGAGACGCTACCACTCGGGACAATGGAGTCTACACGTGCGTGGGCAAGGACTTAAGGACACATCGCAACTATACCGAAGATGCACGCGTCTATATCGAAGAGCGACAACAGCCGCCCATTGTCAATGGGTGAGTCTAAGCACAACAAGAGCCCCAAGCAATTGCAATTTTCGGAATGTTATAATATAATCTAAAGATCATGTAACATGGAAACGATTATTACTGTTTTCAAAAAGACTGTTACAGTATCTAACTTGAGCTCAAAACATGCTCAAAGCTGCAACAATGAAACTTTATAGCTGTGTTAATCAATTTCGTAGAAATGAGAAGGCCTATCGATCTCGAGTGTGTTATCGATCTGAGCAAGTTACTGAAGGACCTACGTTAGACAGAGAGACGGACAGGCAGAAAGACGGACAGACAGACGGACGGAACTCCTTCTACTAGTTGCATACAGTGTGAAAAAAAACACACTTTATATCATCAACTCTAATTTACTATGATTCAAGGATATAAGTCCACCAGTCCTGCCGTCCACAGCCCTCTTTCTTTGTTACATTTAGGTTATCATAATAAGGCAATTCTAGTTTCTGATTCGGACTTAGCACGTTTTCATATTCAAGTTTCATAAATTATTAATTTATCTTTATATAAAATTTGCTTCCTGGTTGCTTCGACAGCAATCCCCCTCGCATTGTGGGACTCAAGGAAGAGCACGTCGTCTATCAGGGCGCTGACTTGAGCATTACCTGCGAAGCGAGCGGCTCTCCCTACCCAAGCATTAAATGGATCAAGGTTCGTGACTCGATGCCCAACAATGTCCAAATCACCGGTAATGTTTTGCACATTCACAATGCCATGATCGAGAATCGCGGCTGGTATGTGTGCACGGCCGAGAATGCCCGTGGTACAGATCAATCCAACACTCATATTGACGTCGAACGTAAGTGCCAATCTATTATATATAGCTTAGACAATCTATATCATTATGTATTACACAGCTATAATTATAATTGCTATTCACCATCAACATCATCATCATCTCGTTTAGATATAGAGAAAGCTCTAGAAATTATACAATACTAAAAATATAAATTGAGCTGAATTCAAGTCCTTTAAGACTCTAAAAGCGTGTGCTGTATATAAAAAAAAGCTTAAAAGCTCAATTTGAGGCAGTATTTGAGCTTTTGACAGCTCCTCGATTAAATTCACATTTAAGGCTGTAAAATGTTAAAATTACAACTAAAGCTTATGTGAGTTAAGCTCAATTAAATAGTCAATCGAAATCTGAAAATTTGACAAAGCTTTCATTCAATTGAAAGCCTCGTGGATTAAGCTGAACTTGAATTCAATAAGCTCAATCGAAATCGAAATCTTAAAATTTGAGAAAGCTAATAAACAATCGAAAGCTTCATTTTCAACTAAAAGCTTATATTACTTAAGCTCAATCAAGTCTTAAACTATATTGAAAAATTTGACGAAGCTTGAATACAATTGAACAATCAAGTCTTCGACAGTCCAGTATAAGCTTCGTTGATATTTTCTGTTTGTCAAAGAAAATCTCTCAACTTCCCTAAAAGCTCTGTAGCTATAGCCTAAACTAGATGATGTCGTACTACAAAAACAAAGAACGCCGAGTGCATAACAACTTTCTTTGCTCTGTTTCTTTTTTCCCATTTGCTTGCCACGCCCAATTGACAATGTTGGTAAATTACTTAAACTAAAAACTATTCATATATATATATATATATATAATACTGATACTTAATAATATATAATTTGTAAATGCAAGTGAACAAGAGTGGAGTCGGTAATAAGACAGGTCCGCACAGTCTGATCCTAATACTAATCTGTACAACCACCATAATTTACTTGCTTGCAGCTCGGGAGCGACCGAGCGTTCAGATAGAGCCAATAAAGGCGCTCACCGTCGGCGAACAGGGAATGCTTTATTGTCAGTTCACGGGCACACCCGAGCCGACGGTGCAGTGGCGCCGCGTCGATGAAACACCACTCTCGCCCCGACACATCGAACAGGCCAAGGGCTACATAGTGTGAGTATACACATATGCAGATGTCCAATATAGACCTGACGCTAAACAAATTTCCTTTCGTTTATAGCATCAATAATGTTCAGCTTGCGGATGGCGGTGATTACGAGTGTTCGGCCGTGAACAGCTTTGGGAGCACCACAGCCGTTGTGACGCTGCGAGTGATGGAGCCACCGGTGGTTCAATTGGATCCGGACGAATCTCTTATCCAGTACACCGAGGGTGATGAGGTGCGCATTGCATGCATTGCCAGCGGCACACCGAATCCAACTGTGCAATGGGACGACCAGCCGGCTATTGTGGCACTGGATACCCGCCATGTTGGCTCAAATACGGCCTACTTGACTATCAATCGGGTAACTCAAGCGGATGCCAGGCTCTACATCTGCAAGGGTACGAATGAGGCGGGTAGTGACCAGCGTACGATACGCATCGATGTGAAGCCCAAGCGTGGTGATATTGGCGATCGTGAGTAGCTTAACCAAAACTGTCTAACGCTTTTCAACACTGCCTGCTGATAACAACAACTCCCTCCCTCTTGCAGGTGATGGCGATGTGGAGCGCGATCCTTACCTGCCGCCATACTATCCGCCACAGCGTCCCATATCCGACACTATTCAGCGTTTCAACACCAATCTGGGTGCTAATGTGACCCTTACCTGTAATCTGGATCCCTATCTGAATACCAAATGGACGCGCGTTGATGGACAGCCGCTTCTGCCAAATGCTCGCTCCGAACACAATCAGCTGACGATCACATTCGTTGAGGAGCACAATCTTGGCCAATATCGCTGCAATGCCATGGATCACCGCGGCTCCATTGTTACCTATGTCGTACGTGAATTGGTGCGGATGCCATTGCCACAGATCACTTTCCGTCCCAATATACCGCTCGAGGTGGAGGCCGATCGCAATGTCGAGATCTACTGCGATGTGATTGGCGCTCGACCCGAGGACGTCCAATGGGCCACCGACAACAACCGACCACTGCCCAGGTGAGTGCTTAATGCACACTAATCTCCTAATTGAGACTGTTGTCTCTGTTTAGCTTCATTCACTTTCCAGTTCCAGTTTCTATGTTTAGGCAACTGCTCCTAGTCTTAGTCTCTGTGTATCAAAATCGATATTTACCGATATCAGATTGTTTAAATCAAAGATATGGGTGTATATTGTACAATATTTATATAATTTCAAGTCTTGTAGAACTATTCTGTGATCGAGTCATCTGAAAAGTATACACTATGAACAGAGTATTTTACATTTATCTATCACGAAGGCCCAATATGGATAATATTGGTGGATCAGCCAGTATTAAAGAGTATTAAAGAGTATTAAAGCTTCTGTCAAGATATAATTTGAAAAATGTGAATTGTAAAATAAACTCAAGTCGCCAGTCACAGTATGACACTCACATGCTCAACTGCTCAAGGTCAAATATCAATAGAAGTCCAGGTTACCGTTTGAGAGTCACATATGGAAATGGCTATAGCCTTAGGTAACTAGATTGGACACCTAAACTTCCATATAGAAGGAAATCGAAAAACACATGTGGCTAGAGGATGATATATAAGCAAGAGAATCGCATAAGATCCACATGAGAACCACACGTTCTACTCTTTTCCGAGTCTTCAGAAATTGGTTTAAGGCTGTTCGCTCTATACTCTAAAGATCGGTCTACTCAAAAGTTGCATAAAATCTATAAACGTTCACGTTCACGTTCACAAAAAAAAGATGAAGAATGGAGTCTGAAATAGGGAGAAGAATCAATCTCTCTGAAAGCTGTAAAGCAGCATATTGAGCAGTCGTCAGTCCGCAATCGATAACAACATTCTCATTCTCTCCCCATCTTTCTCTCTCTCTCTTTTCATCTGTCTCCCTCGCTGGCTGGCACACAGCTCCGTGCACATCGAAGGACAGCTGTTGCGCTTCATCGCCATAACACCGGCCGATGCGGGCGGCTATAGCTGCACGGCATCGAACGAATATGGAAACATTAGCAAGACCGCCCAGGTGGTTGTGCGTCCGCCGGCCACCTACACGCAGCAGCCGATCTCGGTGCAGCAGCAGCGACGCGAGGGCGAGAGCATTCAGATGCGCTGCACTGTGACGACACAGCGTGGCGAGCAGCGCGTCAATACTCAGGTAAGAATCGATTAGGATTAGGAAATCGCATCGATAACAATCGATTATATTCGATTCGAATAGTTCAACTGGTATCGCGAGGACGGACAGCCGCTGCCCAACAATGCTCGTTCCGACAGCCAGATCCTGATACTGACATCGTTGCACCAGGAGGACGCTGGTCGCTACATCTGCGATTCGTACGACATCAACACCATGCAGCGCTTACCGCCCACCTACGTCGATTTGAGTGTACAGCGTGAGTAAAACCCTAGAACGTCCCCCTTTAAAAGAAAAACCACACAACATCCTACCAAAACCAACAGCAAAACAAACAAAAAATCTACAAAAAAACAACAACAAAAATATATAAAACAAGGAAAATTCCTCTACACATAAACCCCAAAACACAACAGATATATCTCTATTGTCTCTCCCTCTCTCTCTCACATACACACACACACAAACACACACGATTCTTAGGCCAGAGAATTTCAATTGCAAAATGATACCAAAAAAAAAAAAAAAACACACAAATATATATACCAAAAATACCACAAAAAAAATTATTATTAAATATTAACAGAAGTCGAAAGAAAAAATTCAAAAAAAGGATTAGGCTTTGTTGGCAATATGAGAAAATATATATTGAATCAAATCAAAGAAATATATATATATATATACGCGATATAAACCGAAGAGCAGATTGAAAGACTTAAAACGCTCGCTCGCTGATTTTACTTTGTTCTTATCAAACCTATATATATATATATATACCTATATATATATATATATAGGTAACACTTTATAGATATCTATATTCAATGTCCATAAGTATATGTGTATCCATATGTGTATGTATAGCTCTAGCTGCTACTACTACTTTGACTAAACACATACACACACACACACAATCACACACACAAGTATATATATATATACTGTACAACTGATCAACGTTCGGTAAAACAACAAAACATGTAAATATGCGAGCCTTTAACTTATCAAGTATCTTACCTACAAATGTAATCATACACACACACACACACACAGACACACACACACAGACACAGATAATAATCAGTTATAACGGATACGGATTGTTGGTTCTAGGGTATTAAACACTCTGTATATATGACAATAAGCCATTAACAATTGTAACATACACACACACACACACACATATTTAAGTACAACAAAATACCAATATGATATATATATATATATATATATATATATATATATATATATCATGTACATATGATATTAATAGCAACTGATTAATTTTGCAAACTGGTGAAGGTGTTGGCACTCACTTTGAACTGCCACAGACACACACACACACACACACACAACATATGCCACAAAATGACTTGGAAAATACCACGAAAAGTACCAAAAAATATTATTAAGTATGACAATTGTTACGGAACTGCTTAAATTATGTACAGGTCACGGCATGCCCACACAACAATAACAAACACGAACCTACGAAACGATCCAAAAATGCCTCGAAAAACAACAACACACACACGCCCACACACACGCCCACCACGCAAAAGAAGAAGAAATCTTAAACAAAAAAAAAAAAAAAGCCACGCCCCACACAGCCAATAATTCTTTATATAATTCTTTTTTCGATACATTTGAAATTTATTAATCTTAAGTTGCAAAAAATCCCAAAAAAAGCACAAAAAAAACTTTTCAATTCACATTTTATACAAAAAAGATCAACAAATTGAAATTCTATATACTCTATAATAGTTAATGAATATGTTTTTTTTTGTAATTATTTTACATACACACAAGCACATATTAATGCAATGGACGCATATTACGTAAACATAACTATTTTTAAACAATAAAACTTTAAGCTTAACAGTGGCTGCCATAAATCTAATACCAAAATACGTTTTAAGTCCCAGCTGTGGTTTTTTTTTTGCTCTAAGTCCCGACAAATAAAATAACAAATAATTAACCTACATTAATTGTGTAAAAGCAAACAAAAAAAACAAAAAAAAAACAACAAAAAAAACTTGTAACATATTTCTTTTTATTTCGTTGATTAACCTTCCGTTAGATATACCCTTGCAGTAGACCATGCGAACTGGACGTAGAGCTTAGCTAGCTGGCCGAAATTCAGAATGGTTAGACTTACTAATAGCCAAATAATAATAATAATAATATTTTGAAAACAATTCGAATTTGAATCTTACTGTTCGTTTCAAATTGCTTTCGAAAGATTATGTTTCTCACAATAGTTTACTGTCCAACATTACAGTCGCACTACTATTTTTGTGAACACATCTGTATATACTGCATACTGTATGTAGGAGACTAAAATCAATAGATTTTTTGTTGTATTTTATAAGTTTCTTTTCTTTTATTCTCAACAGTATTCAATGAAAAGCTCAAGAAATTGTTATACGAAGATTACAAATAACTCTGATAAACTCTTTCCCAAGAAAATAGATTGGTTTTTTTTTGTCGGTCTGTTTGCCTCTTACCAAAATATCTTTAACTATTCAATGAAGTAAGTTTGATATGAGAACAAAAGCTAAATCAAAGAATATATTGCACAATCCAATAGTTATGAAGCTGTGGACGAGTATTAGACAATCGGTATGACTCAACTATAACTTGGGAACAGTCCTTTAGATTGGGATTCATATAGCTGTCTCTCAATTTCTCGCTGTCTTTGTCATGCATCATATGCCATATATATGATTGAACTGCAAGGGTATTTAGTCCTTGGCCTGCCAAGGATCACTCTTATGTGTTATGTTGAACTTTTCATTTGTGTTTAGTATTTTTTTATCTTTCATATATCGTTTTATTTGCATTTTTAATTTACTTTTGCTCTCGGTGTCATTTTTGTCATTTTTGCTGGTGTCGGTCGACTACATCCACTTGGTGTACACCGAAAATATTATTTTGTGTCTTTTTAGTTTTGGTTCTGGTTTCGAATGGTTTTTGGGTTTGTTCCTTAGGCTTAATTTATCGGTTCAGTGTTTGGTTTTAATTATGCATAAAGACGATCAAGCAACAAATAAAGTATTGCACTGCACACACGATAAATCTCCCTCTCTCTCTCTCTCTCTCTCTCTCTCTCTCTCTGTCTCTCTCTCTCTCTCTCCCTCTCTCTCTCTCTCTCTCCTAATCCAATATTGCGCTCTATTTACCTACCCTTCCTAGTCCCGTTCTATACATTTACCACAATGCACACCAAGCTGCACCTGCACTCAACAATCAAACAAAAAATAGCAAAAGAAAATACCAAAAATATACGAATAAATTCCTCATGTATTTGTTCCCAATGATAACTATGTAAATAATCTCCAGTTGACAGTCTCACAGTAAATTGTTTTTTAATTTTTGTAATGTCGTACTTTTTGCCTTGAATAAGTTAAAATCAGTTTAAAAGCAAAAGAATTCTATGAACAATTTTAAGTTCGATTTTGAGCAACGTTTTTTTGAGAAACAAAATACCACATTCGCAAGATACAAATACCAAAAATAAAATACTCCAAATTCCAAATTCCAAATTGAAAATTCTCAAACCACTAGAAGCGCTGCTCTGCCAAGGTCTATCTTTAATAATAATACAAAAATAAGATGTTAATATTTATTTTTCATTTGAAAAAAATGCAAATTTTTGTTGAATATCTTAGCTTAGGCCTTATATAATTTGTTCCTTTTTTCTTCCTCAAATGGTACACATCAAATAATTTGATAAATATTTTTTATTTCTCTCTTTCTTTACTGCTTTTTTCTCTTCTCTCTCCCTCTCTCTTTTACATGTGCTCTTGTGCAAAAATAAAATGAACACACACACACACACCTATATATTATATACATATATATATTAATTATATATATGTATATATATATAAATATTGAATTTTTATGAAATTTTGTTTTGGGCGCTTCGCATAAAATACCGAAAAAATACCAAACGAATTATGTACATTTCTACATATATATATATATATAAATCATATGCGCGAATATATATACATTTATATATATACATATACTATCTAATATGATATGCTGCAACAACAACAACATCAACTGCTACAACAACAACAACTGCATCAACAACAACAACAACAACAACCGCCACAACTGCATTCAACCAACATACAAACAATACAAAAATAAACAACTCAAAATACCAACAAAAATACCGAAAAAATACACCAATAGAGAACAATTATAGCTTGTATAGGGGCGGCCAAGATTATCCCTGCGTTTTTCTATATATATGCGCAGGTGTGTTTCACCGTAATAATCAAATTTGAAATTCATTTTTCAGCCCAACTTAATACCAATTATTATTACTATTATTATTATTATTATTTTTTGCTTGAGTATTTTTTGTTTTTATTTTTATCTTTTGAATACCACTTGCATATTTGGTAGTTTATACTTATTTTGTATTATTTTGTTTTTCTTTTTGAACTTATTCGAGTTTTTTTTAAATACTAAAAAATACTTTCCAAATTTGTATATACCATAAATGAGTTGCGATCTACGAATCGAAATTAACTAAACTAAAACAAACAAACAGAAAAAAGAAAAACTGAAAAAAGAAAAGAAAAAACCTCTTTGTTTTCCGCCCACTAAAACACACAACCACCCACACGCACACGCACACAATTGAGGACATGGCACCGTTTAGTATTTAGTGTTAGTATTTCGTTGGTATTTAGTGCAACTGGCAAACGCACCTCAGCAATACAAACTAAACCACATTCAAGCAACTCTATATATGTCTATATATACTTGTATGTAGATATATGCAACAAATACTACTTGGAATAATACAAATAAAAATGTGGTTGGAATACGGGTCGTATACGTAATATTCTCAGTATTCAGTAGCAGCAACTTGAAACGGGCAACTTTTTACTAACCGTGGCTCGACGACCAATTCGTCTATATATTTTGTTTGCTAATCTATTCTTTTATGCTCTTCAAACAACAACAAATAATATTGTTTAAAAAAAATACTTCAAAAATACCGCAAAAATACCAATTGTAAAACGAAAAACGCGCATAAAAAAAAAACAACAAAAATTAGATTTCAAACTAAACAAAATGACGCCGGCCAAACCGCTGGCCACGCCCCCACGCGGCCCGCCCCTCAGCATATACGCCTGCCAAGCGTCAGACTTCAAGTGCGTCTCCCACCCACACACGTGCATCAAGTCGAGCATGGTCTGCGATGGCATCTACGACTGCACGGACCATTCGGACGAGTTCAACTGTAGCCACGATCTGGCTGGCAAAACAATTGGCCGAGCCACAACGGGCGTGGGCGTGGGCGTTGGCGTGGGCCTGAGCGTGAGCCACGGCATGGGCAGCTCAACTGGATCGGGCAACAGTTTCAAGCGCTGGAAGAAGAGCTGGAGGAAGCGTCAGCCCTGGCAGCAGGCAGATAAACAGCAACGAGTTGGGCAACCAAAGGCCAAAGGCCTCATCGGTTCGTCTTAAGTTTTTCACAATTTCTTGTTCACTTTTTTCCCCCCTTCACTAGCCTATATCCTTCTTCCTCTCTCTCTCTCTCTCTCTCTCTCTCTTTCTGTTAATCTATCTATAACTGTTTAACCTTTATTTCTTTTATCATCTATTTTGATTCGAGCATTCTCCTCTATGTTGCTGTCAAATTGATTCCTTAGCTAAGTGGCAACGCTGCAACTACAATTTAACAAGCAGCTGTCAAAGTTTGACATGCGCTTGCAGAAGTTGGGAGCAGCTACACATTTGACAGCAGCTGAAGGTTGGAATACTTGAATGTCCATTCCACATATCGCATCGCAGATCATGTCTATCATGTCATTCAGCTATCCTTTACCTATTTAACTGGCATATCTATCTATCTATCCAACTGTTTTTGGCTCCTCTAACTACGTTCCGTAGGCGCACAACGAGAAAATCTGCAACAATTGCAAATTCGCACTCAACTCACGTATCAAAACTAAGAATCTAAATATATAGTAAATATGTAAACAACAGCAATACGAATTTAGCTAAAGCAATTGCAACAACATCGGCAACAGCAACAGCAACAACAACAACAACAACAACAACACCAGCAACAACTACAACAACATATGCAACAACAACAATTAGCAGTAGTGTGTGTGGGTAGAGCTGCTTTCATATCTTGATCATGTGCAGGTTCTTAGTACGTAAGTCGTAACGGTAGTGTTATCGATAACGATTACAAATAACGATAACAGAAAACGGTGCATACGCGCGCATGTCGACAAATCAAAGCATTTGTTGTTTTTTGTTTCCTCTTGGTCTCGGGCTCGTCTGCATGTGGGTAAATCCAACTAACAAAAACTGTATAAAACTACTGTACAAACATCGATAAATATATCGAACAAAATTTTGTAAATAAAATATAACACACACACATACACAGACACATACTCACACATACACAAACACACACTTGACTGGCCAAATAAATTTCTCGAAAAAAACAAAAAATAACTAAAAACTACTTTCGATCGACCAACAAAAATTGTCATAAGCCACAAATACTTCTCAATCTACTATGTGTAATTGACCATTGAGTAGAACTCGTATTGTATTGGTAGCCTAGACATATGTGTGTACGTAGCTAAGTATATGTATCTGAATACGTATTGGCCTAGTGGTAACCCCATATACTTACTATATCTGTATCTGTCACTCGTTATATAATAAGCTGAACAATACCAAAACAACATCGAAATTTCAAAAAGACATAACTCCCTCCATTACACATACACATGTACTCGTATTTCTGTGTGATTCGAACCAGTAGACATTTTTAGTATTTTATGTAGCTGTGTGTTCTACGAGTAGTGTTATCATTTCAATATATTTATATTATTTTTATTTTTTTTGTATTTATTATTAATTTGTTTGAAACAAAACAAACACATTTCACCACTCTATTCTTACCCTCTATCAGCCCCGAACCCAAAAAAAAACTACATCTATGTATTTATTTGTCTAACTAGAAAACGAAATTGAAAAAAAAAAACATAAAATATGACTAAAAAACAATAAAGCTCACCTAGCTTTGGCAAGCCAAAGCCTAAAAATGCCCTTGTTGAAACAAAGGTGTACGACATCTCGTTCCTAGCGATAATCATATGAGATATCTGCTATATGGGCTAGTCCTGTTAGTCTGCGAGAGAACCTCGTGAAGCTTTTTGTCGACTTTCGTCTAAATATAGGAAAACTTGTTTCTAAAGGGTATATAGTATTATATGCTATATATTTGTATATAACTTAAAAAACATGGGAGGGACTTGAAGCAGATTTTTCAATCCAATTGAACCTATCAGAATATTATATACCTCTTTATCAATACCTCTAAAGCTGAGAGTGATCTGCTGTTGCTACTTAACATAAAAGTTTCTACTGTATTTTATCAAAGATTTCTGTCCAGCCATAGGCTAGGTCTATCTGAGAGCTAAGTTATCGAGTGATCTGTCTCCTTTGTCTGTTTGTTGTCTGTTCTGTCTGTAGTCTATCGAGTCAAGTTCTACAAGGGTATTCTAAAGATCTGAATGCATATTCAAAAGATACGCGTTCGCACACTCACTCACACTGACATACATACATATGATCAGAGCTATCGATAGATCTATCGTTGTTAGCGTTCGATAAACATATATCGCATCATGTATCTGTATAAATCGCCATTTTTGACATGTTTTTGCTAACTGCTTTTTTCTCTCTGTGTATTTTTTACTATCTTACCTTCCCATCTCAATGCCTCATCTCAAACACACACACACACACACACATACAATACACACGCACACATACACTCACCGTTCACACACACAAACACACACACACACACACACACACACACACACACACACGTGCACTTGTTCATCCCATAACCCAATTGTGAATTGTCGCCCAATTGTGAACGTTGCAACCGCCGAAACATACTCGACTCGTCGTTCACGTTGTTTTCGTCGTCCTCGTCGTCTTCGTCGTTGTCGTCGTCTTCATCCTCGTACCGCTTCGTCTTCGTATTCTATTGTGTCTACTGTGTATTGTGCTGCCACCTGCTGTGGCTGTGGTTTGGCTTTGCTCTGCAGCGGTCCCACAGGGCGCCTATCTGCCGCCTTCACGGCAATCGCCCCCACCAGAACCAGTCGAGCCACGTGACTACAGCCTGAAACTGGATCAGCAATCATCGAAACTGCACGTTGGCGAGTCGACCGAAGTTGAATGCTACTCCTCGGACAACAGCTACACGGATGTGATCTGGGAGCGTTCCGATGGTGTACCACTCTCTGCCAATATACAGGTGAGTGACCTAGTCCAGCGTCGATCTGACATCTGACATCTAATCTGGCTGTCTCTCCTTCTCTCTTGCAGCAAGTGGGCAATCGGCTTGTCATCACTCAAGTGACAGCTGCGGATGCGGGCAACTATGTGTGCAAATGCCGTACGGATGGTGGAGATCTCTATACGACCAGCTATGAGCTGGCCATCGAAGAGCAACCCCATGAGCTGCGTCGTCCGAAGATCGTGCATGCCAATGTCGGCGTTCAAGCCCAGCTGAGCTGCGGCGCCGATGAGAGTCGCCGACCCACTTATCGTTGGTCCCGTCAATACGGACAAATGCAATCCGGACGCGATATACTCAGCGTAAGTAGAGCGGGAGAGGAGGGAGGGAGACCATCTGAAATTACCGAACTGTTCTTTTCCAGAATGAGCTGTCGCTGCGTGGCGTGCAGGCAAACGATGCTGGCAGCTACATTTGCACAGCCGTCTACAACGACGGCGAATCCGTGGATTATCCAAGCATCTTAGTCATCACGGGGGTTTTACCACAATTTAGTCAGCAACCACTGAGCTACATGAGTTTCCCCACCCTGCCAGACTCCTCGTTCAACTTCAACTTTGAGATCACCTTCCGGCCGGAAGCAGCCAACGGAGTGCTCCTGTTCAATGGACAGACGCGCGGAGCTGGCGATTATATTGCACTCTCGCTGAAGGACCGCTATCTGGAATTCCGTTTCGACTTTGGCGGCAAGCCGATGGTGGTGCGTGCTGAGCAGCCTGTGGAGCTGAACGAATGGCATACGGCACGTGTGCATCGCTCACGTCGCGACGGCTACATTCAGCTGGACGAACAGCATCCGGTTGCATTCCCCACACTCACCCAAATACCACAGCTGGAGCTCATCGAGGATCTGTATATTGGCGGCGTGCCCAGCTGGGAGCAGCTGCCAACCGAGGCGGTGGCTCAGCAAACGGGCTTCGTTGGCTGCATTAGCCGTCTAACGCTCCAAGGTCGCACCATTGAGCTGATGAAGGACGCCAAGTTGAAGGAGGGCATCACTAGCTGCAAGCCCTGCGCCGCATCGCCCTGCGTCAACGGCGGCATCTGCCTGGAAAGCCAAACGGAACTCGCCTACACCTGCGTCTGCCAGCAGGGCTGGACGGGCCGCAACTGCGCCGTAGAGGGCACCCAATGCACTCCGGGCCTGTGCGGCGCCGGACGCTGTGAAAACACTGAGCTGGACATGGAATGCCTGTGCCCACTCAATCGCACCGGCGACCGCTGTCAGTACATGGAACACCTAAACGAACACAGTCTCAACTTTAAGCGAAACAGCTATGCGGCCTACAAGTGAGTAAACACACTAACACTCGAATAAAGACTCATCCTTGTCACACCCAATGCAACTCTTAGAGCCTAGAGAGGCTTTATAAACTAAACTTAGCTGCAGCTTGATAGGATAGATGAAATCGTTGTGTCTATTCTTGATTTGAACTACATCCAAGGCCATAAGGGAATTCTTCACCTCTAAATGATGATTTTGTAGGATCATCCTTAAAAAGCTCAGCTGCATATCAGGCCTAAGCATGAAGAAATAAAATAGTTCCTAGTGTTAGATTAACTGCAACTTAAACAGCACTAACAAGTAAGAAAACTCTAGTCGGTGGTGCCCGACTAGGAGATCCCCTGAGCCCCGTCCGATCTGCGTTTTTAAATATACTCAGTTATGTATTTATTAACGCAGAAAAATTAAAGCTTGTAAAGTTAAATTTAATCCCGGTATCCAAAATATAACAAAAATTAAATTAAAATATCGAAATTGTATAAAATATATATTAATCTAAATACAAAATTTGAAGACTCTAGCTCGAAAGATGTTCGAGATATAATTTAATAGCTTGATCTCGATAAGGTTTTTAATCGATAATACAACGGGACAAGTTATCGATTTTTAAAAACAAACTCGATATGCGCGTGCTATACAGGAATATACAAAAATTTCAAGTCTCTAGCTCTCATATGTTCTGAGATCGACGCGTTCATACATACGGACAGACGGACAGACGGACAGGGCTAAATCGACTCAGCTCGTCTCCCTGATCAAGAATATATATACTTTATGGGGTCTGCCACGCCCCCTTCTGCCTGCTACATACATTTGACAGTTTAACAAAACCATTATACCCTGATCTCCCATTTTCAATGGGTTCAGGGTATAAAAATATGCAATTGGTTGTTTATATGAGCTAGATAGACCTAAGACCTAAGCTGCTGGAAGATAAATGTCTATAAGCATGAGCTGTCAAACATTAGCTCAGATCTAATAATGGGACTAACTGGCTTAATAAACTCTTACGACTTTCCTAACACGCGCTATCAAGGCTTGACTTATACTTTATAGATTTCCTAGATTCATACTGCTTAATTAGCTCTTGGTATGAAGGCTCGTCTTAAAGCTCCATCCATAAACTCAGTCCACATAATTGAACTAACTCATTTCCGAAATTCCTTCCTAACTCGAGCAATTAAGTCGAGACTTCTTGGAAATTTCAATGTACAAACTGAGCTAGTACATTGTGACTTAAACTACTTTCCTCTCTATTACAGTACACCTCGTGTATCGCGCATCAATGTGACTCTATCGCTGCGTCCAGCCAGCTTGCGGGATGCGGTGCTGCTGTATACGGCCGAGTCGAAGCTGCCCAGCGGCGATTACGTGGCCCTTGTGCTACGCGATGGGCATGTGGAGCTGATCATTAATACGGCTGCGCGCCTTAAGCCTGTCGTGGTGCGTTCGCAGAAACCGCTGCCACTGCACAAATGGACACGAGTAGAGCTGCTGCGTCGCCAGGGCGAGAGCATATTACGGGTGGGCGATGAGCCCGAGCAGAGGGCCAAGGCGGCGGGTGCACCACGCACACTCTCACTGAAGACGCCGCTGTACGTGGGCGGCTATGATCGGCCCACAGTCAAGATCAATCGCGATGTGAATATCACCGAAGGCTTCGATGGGTGCATTTCGCGTCTGTACGACTCGATGCGTCCCATTCAGTTGCTGGCTAGCATTAAGGATGCGGCCAATGTGCAGAATTGCGGCGAACTCAATGAGATCGAAAACCATGACTTCGAGGGCGAGCTGCCCGTGGTGCCTGTGGCACCAACAAGCGACACTCGCGTCTCCCATCGCGAGGAGGAACAACAGCCCTATGCGATGTCGCCCTGTGCCAACGAACCCTGCGAGAACGGCGGCACCTGCGAGGAGGTGGAGCAACAGGCGGTCTGTGCCTGTAGCCTGGGCTACAGTGGCAAGTACTGCGAGGAGCGTAAGTGAAGATCCATTGGAGATGGTTTTGAGCTCCCCTCGATCTAATTGAATTTGTTTCCATTCCGTGCAGATATCCAAGTGAGCTTCAATGTCTCGTTCCGTGGCAATGGATACCTGGAGGTGGATCGCAGCGAGTTTAGCTCGGAGATAGATCAGCAGTACAGCTCAGCAGTGATGCTCTTCTCCACGAACAAGCCCAACGGCCTGCTACTCTGGTGGGGCCAGAAAGCTAACGAAGAGTTCATCGGCCAAGACTTTATCGCCATAGCCGTCGTCGACGGCTTTGTGGAGTATGCTCAGCGTCTGGACGGCGAAGAGGTGGTCATACGCAATGTGGACACTCCTGTGGACGATGGCAAACGCCATATTGTGATTGTGAAGCGTTCGGACAACACTGCTATACTCGAGGTCGACAGCATATCCGACTCCGGTGAGACGCGACCCACCAACAAAAAGGAGATGCATCTACCGGGCAATGTGTTCATTGGTAAGCTTACAGCCACAACATCTTAGCCATGGATATTTGACTTCATTTGCTTACTTCTCACATTTCAGGTGGCATTCCGAACATTTCACGTTTCACGGGCAAACGCTATTCGCACAACTTCAACGGTTGCATCGCGTCTGTGGAAGGCCTTGGCCTGATCAATCTTGGCAAGGCCTCTGTCAGTGGCGTCAACGTGGATACCTGTCCTGTGTAAGCATCTAACCTAAAGTCTATAGTACGTCTAATTAGCAATCGACTTTGAATCGAAAAGGGTTTTTAGATTAAGTAAGGCTCTGAGCAAGATAAGATTGGATAGAAATTTTTTTGATATATGTAGAAAGAAAGAATTCCCCTACAAAAGTAGGACACCTAAAACAACTTATCTTTCAGGAAGTGCAATAAGAATGCTTGCAGCTTAGATTAAGATCCAACTACACTAATGGACCGTTGGGCTGTTGCAGTTGTGCCGATCTGGCATAGCTTGGCAGCAATTGAAATACAGTCCATACCCAATGCTATTTAGGACCACTCGAGCTTAGAGTCTGCATGGTATTCCCTTAGTTCTAGCTTAAGCAGAAGGTGTAAGTCGCGTTATGGGCTTAGAGCTCTGGAGCTTCTATGTTTGTGTTTTCTTTTACTTATCTCTGAATTCTGCACGCTGCTTTTGGCTCTGGCGGAGCGTAGGGACTTTTGGAATCCATCCAGTCTCATCTATCACGACTACGATCCGAGCGATAAGAGATATGATCCAAATTTCTTCGATAAGCTCGACCAACCGCCGCCGGTGCACATCATCTATCCGCGCCCCAATCTCAATCAGTTGCCCCACAATGTCAATAACTATGCCTACGATGCGAGCGTAAGGACTGTGGGCGTGGCAGTGGCACCATTAACCCTACTCGCCGGCAGTCTCATCTGGCTGCTGCCTGCGCCCAGCTAAGCGCCCAGCACACTGGCGCCATCTGTTGCATGAAAATCTATAAAAACGAAAATCTAAAGAAAAAAAAACAATTATCGTGCCATATCATTGCAAAATATCATGTTATATAAATACGTATACAAAGTATATAAAAGCGAAACCGTAGCTAAAGCATAGAGAAATATTTGAAATAACTGTTTACTACATGATCCTAAAGGAATCAAGCATATATAGCAAATAATGTTTTTTTTTCTGTAGTTAGCACCGAAATATTGTTAAAACAAAACATAAAAAATGGTTAATATTTTTTTTTAGCTACTAAGAAACTATAGAAGGTAGTGGGTTAGGCAAGGAATACCGAGCAACAGAAAAACATACTAAAATCAATAAAGATATACAATATATATATGAAATATATGCATATATGATATACATACTGGATATATAAATATATTTAAACATATATATATAAATATACATATATATAGACTTATATGATTGAAATGCTGGCACATGTGAGTTCTTAACTCGAAGCGTCGAGACAAAGTCTGAAATTGCAGAAGAATTTCTTTTTTTCTCTTTTTTTTTTAATAGAAAACTTAACTTAAAGAAGAGAGAATTATTTTGAACACCTGTTCAGCGTTATCTGTTTGTAGTGAAATGTGTTATGCCTATGCAAGAGTACAACTATATCGATATAAAATTATATACATTTACTATATAGCTATATTAATTGATATGTGTCTCATATACTTAAGTTTCGTTGATATTAGCGAAATGTGCTACGAAATGCGTTGAAAGCTCTTTAAAGCTTGGTTGAAAGTTCGTAAACGCTTGTGACTCTGTTAAGTTAGCCGCGAAAGCTCCATTAAGCGCAATTAAACCGCAAAAGCTTATTATAGCGAGATAGTATAATACAAGCTTTTTCTGTTTTCCGTGTACATTGAAAAAATAAATATTAAGCAATACAAATGAATTAGAAGTCGACTCAAGCATCTCTCGGTTCTTCACATATATAAGAGTTTCTTTTACATTTCTTTTCCCTATTCAAGATAGAAAAGCTCAAATTAATTTCGATTTTTTTAAAGTTATTTTGGCGAAAATATATGTATATTTAAATATATGTATATTTATTTATGGCAATTTTTTATATATTCTATAAATTATAAGATTTCTCCATATATTTTGCATAATTTCTTTGTTTTTTTTTTAATAAATTGTATTTGAAAATTAGATGTATTATTCAACATACAATTTATTTATCCTTTAATATATTTATAATATATAATATCAAAACAAACTTAAATATATTTTTATAATTTTTTTTAACATGTTTTTAATTCTTTAAAAAAACTATTTGGGAAAAATCTTTGTTCTATTTATTTTTTGTTTTTTTTTTTTTTTTTTATAGTTTAATATATTTTTGTTTATTTTGTCATATTTATAGTAGTATAGTATATATCAAATTGTTTTTTTTTTTTATGAGTTTCGCTTAATTTGTTATTTTTTAATTTTCCTTAATTTTCTTATTTCTTTTTTCGGTACACTCCAGTAACAATGAGGCCTTGGGTGGCACCGAACCACCTGTCGTTTAAGGCAGTTTTACCAACACACAACACCACAACAACAGCAAAATAAACCCCACAAAAGTTAGGTGTTTGTTAAATAAACTCTTTTTTTATATCTACACATATATAAATACATATAGATCAAAAGTTAAAAAAGAAAATGTTGTGTCGAGTAAAAACAAAAACGAATTGTTGCAATTGCTTCTACTACTACATTTATTATGGTTAATCTTAAAAGCTGGAGAGCAATCGATAATGATAATAATAATAATAATAATAATAATAATAATAATAATATTAATAATAATAATGATAATATTGATAATAATAGAGGAGGCAAAACCAAACCAACTAAACTTTAAACGTACAACGGCCATAAGAAGTGAAAACTCGAAACGAAACAATAATGTTTGAATGGATTCATATACCCTACAATACATACATATATATAAAACTATATATAGACATTTAAGGCCCAACTAACTCCAACACACAATAACGCATACTAGCCAACTACAACAACAACAACAACAACAAGAACAAACTACATATAACTAAGCATTTTATAATTCTTTTTTTTTCTAATTTTTTTTGTCGATTCAAATGATTTTGTTGCGCCCAGTGTAAAATGTTGTGCAGCTTGACAATTCACAGTAATTGCATATAACACACAGACACACACACAAACTCACACACTCACACACACACACACACACACACACACACACCCACACACACACACCCACATACACAAAGAAACATGCATATGCACAAAGTTTATAAACTTAAAACTAAATATACTTATATTACAGTTAATTGAAAAAAAATACAAAAAAAAATTAAAATTATTCTCTACATAAATGTATAAAACGATCGAAACTGTTAAGTGGATAACAACAAAAAAAAACCAAATAAAAAATATTAAAAAATAAAACTTTGGCACGTGTTTCATGTCTTGGGCGAGAAGGGTGAGTGAGGGAGAGTGGGTGGGCTGGGTGGTCTGGGTGGTTGCCTGTGCCTGCGCGCCTGCAGGCTGCAGCAGCGCAGTTTCCTTAACACACGACAGCGCTGCGCATGTTTGGCTGAATTCAACGAGCAGCAGCTTTATGGCGTTGCACCCAGTGTTGCCGTTTTTTCCGGAGCAAAAAAAGCTAGATCAACCAAAAAAAAAATCCAAAAAAAGCAAAGTCGCGAGCAAAAAAAGCTTAAAAAAAAGCTGTTATTTATTAGGGACGATACATGTTTTTTGAGCTCTGCATATACGCTTTTATTAGTTCCAACCATGACACTAGCGTTACCTGTGCCAATATCGACCGAATTTTTACTGTTCATCTTCTGAAATGCAAGCTCCTTTCTCAACCCTTCCACCATTGCCATAGCATCTCCACTTTCAAGCCTAATTAAGCTTAAAAAAGTGGATACTACAGCTCCACGTTCTACAGAAAAGTAGTTAACAACCAGAGCTGTTAAAAATTCCATTTGAATGGAAATTCAAAATGGGTTTTCAGAACAAAAACCCATTTTGAATTTCCATTCAAATGGAATTCTTAACAGCTCTGTTAACAACCACACTTAAATATATACAGATATTTAAAAATCAATTTAACACATTATTGACACTAACACTGACATACTAAGCAATTTTGTATAGCTTATATCGGTCGACTCGTCCAGCAGCAAGCTAAATTTTGAGTTGTCAATATCCTTTACAAGATCATCGCAAAAATGCGGAGCTGAAATGTTTTTAATAACATGTGTGCACTTTGTGCGATGCAGCTTTATTTTTAGAGCACGGGAGCAATTGCAGTGTGCTGAGCTACGAACAGACAAAGAGCTGCCTTCTCCTGCTCAATAGTCTTTGGCAATGGTTGTTGAACAAAATCTATTTTATTTTGTTCAATGCGCCGATATGCAAATCTCTAAGTGTCGCCGTAATATTGCTTTTGCAATAGCTACAGAAAGCGCGTGATAGATCGGTTAAGTCCTTCCTCAACCAATCTTTAAAATCTGTGCTATGCAGCCAAACATCACGAATTTTCTGCTTGTATATTTCTTTTGGCGTTTTTAATTTATTTGAAAAACACTTCTCATTAATTAGCGATGACAGTATTAGCAAAAATTTGAATAACCTAGAGGTGGGAAACTGAGCGATAATAGTGGTTGCTCAATCGATACCTTTTCAATTTCAACACTAAATAATGTATGCAAGCAAAAAATACTGATAAAATTGAAAAAATAAAAAAAATCTGAAAAAAGCTTTTTCGATTTTCAAAAAAGCTAGAATTCCCGCTTCCCGCTGTTTTCCAATTTTTCCCGCAGTCGGACTTTCAAAAAAGCCAGATCTGACGGGAAAAAAGCTGAAACGGCAACACTGGTTGCACCGGCCTTTGTTGCTCTCGAAAGCCGCGACGCGTCGTCTTCGTGTGCGAAGAGGCCGAAGCAAACCGAGCGTCGCGTCGCGTCGGCCGGTCTCGCTGCGCGAAGACAATTTCGTTCAGTTACTTACGTGACGCGACGCTGACAGGTTGTGTGTTGTGCGCGCATCTTAAAACGTTCGCCTCCTCCCAAATAGCTTTTGACGTGTTTTTTTGTTCATTTTTATTTTGTTTGTTGTACTGTGTGCGCTCGCAGCCCGGGAACTGTGCGAAATTGTTATCAATGAGCTGCAGCTACAGATGCTAATGATCATCTGGCTAATGAGGATTGCGCCTACCTGTTAATGTGCGCGTTAATTGGCAGCAAATGCAGTTTGCCAAATAAAAAAGAAAACAAAACGAAACAACAACAGCAACAACAACAAAATCAACGTAAATCAGAGGAAGAAGCAGAAGTGCGTGCGAAGTGGTTGAGCCGTTTGCATTGTTAGTGTTTTCTTCTTCTTTGATTCTATCTTTATATACATACATATGTATGTATTTTGTTGTTCCTTTCGACTTGTATTTATATTTATATTTATTTTTGTTTTTATTTTTAAAACGTTGCGGCGGCCGGCAAACAGCTGCAAAAGGCAAACGACAAAATGACATAAATACTTGTCTGCATGTATGTGTGTGTGTGTGTGTGTGTGTATGTGATGTATTGATGTATGTACATACATATGGTGTTCATAAGTATTAAATGCATATAAGACTGAAATATGAATGTTTGTCAAATGACTTTCTAATTGATGTACGTTAATGATGTATGTACATGCATACATACACATATACATTTATATACTATACAAATGTATATCAATTACATACACACATATGCATGCTATGCTCATTCATACGAATAACCGTTAAATAGCAATTCTTGCGGTTTCGCCTTTCGCCTGGGGACACAATTTTGACGCTGCTTCCTCTTTCCCGTTTCGCATGCCAAAATTTATTCGAGTTTGAGCGAGATAGAGATATACAGAGATTGAGTAGAATTTTGGAAATGTGCCGTTGTGCCGCTTGTGGCCCAACGGATGTGAGCAAAGCAGCGTAGGTCATGGAATGGCAGGGGAGGGCAGGGGAGGGCATAGGGATAGAGGGGACGCAACGCAAAAGAAGTTTCCGCTAATGCGAATCGTTCGTTTCTCTTCTGCCATTCGATTTTTAATGGACTCTCATCTATTGTTACACTGTATGTTTGTATGTGTGTAGGTTGCCAGTGAAAAGAGTGCAAAGCGGAAAGTCTCTCTTCAGAGCTGAGTGCAATGACAATTGAGTGAATTGAGTGAAGGAAGGAACTTGGAATCCTGCACGGATCGCACAGGTGAGTTGTGTTTGTTTGTTTGTTGTTTTTGCCACTTTCTGTATTTGTGTTTGCTGATCAGCCAACAGCGACAGCGACAGCTAACGGCAATTGCGCGACTGGAAAGTAGTTCATCTGGTCAACAAGTTGGCCATAAAATGCGAATGGCCCGTTTCATGCGAGCTGACAATTTGTACAGGCCAAGTCGGCGACGCATGTCGCTGTGTCCTTTTTTGGCCAATAGTTGCCACCAGTTTTTGTTGTTTTCATAGTTCGACTTTGGCCCATTTCGGCATCAGCAGCCGTAGCCGCAGCAGCAGCAAGTGCGACGCAGCTCAAAATTGATGTTTAGCGAGTACACAAACCCAGGCAGGAGCAGCGACGCAGCAGTGCAGCAGTGCAGCAGCGCAGCCACTGCGCACAACTCGCTCTTGTTGTTGTTGTTGTTGCTGTTACCTACAACGAAGCGGCCAAAATGCAAAGAAATGAGCGATCAGCCCCCGACCCCATATCCCATATCCCATATCCCATGCCCCATGCTGTTGATAACATTAATGAACTGTCTACAACTGCGTCGACGCGTCGCGACGCTGCTGCCCGCACAAGAATAGAAACCAACACACACACACGCACACACACGCACACACACGCACAATTCTTGGCAAAAGGTAAAAATGCTGAGTGCGGAATGCAAGCACTAAAACAACAAGAGAGAGCGAGAGGGAGAGCGAGAGAGTGGCTGAGAGAACAAGTGAGGGCAGCGTTGCCTGCTGTGCAGTCGACGTCAACGTCGCCGTTGTTGTTGCTGCAGTGCCTTTTGCTCTTTGCCTGGGCCCATTCTCTCATTCCTGCTAACAATAAATCAAAAGGCAATGCAACAACAATCAACAACAATGCAGAAATGCACATGTGCCTATGTGTGTGTGTGTCTGTGTGTGTGTGTGGAAAAGCCCAACATAATAAAAATCAAGGCAAGTGTCGTCAACGTCAACGGCTACAGCGACGGCGACGGCGACGGCGACGGCAACTGCGACTGCAAAAAGGCGCAGACTGTTGCGCTCTCTTTCGCTTGCACTCATTGTTAAGCGCTGTCGCTGCTGCTGCTGCTGTTGTTGTTGTTGTTGTTGTTGTTGTTTATGAGTTTTCATTATTACTTTCGATTGTTGTCCGCGCCCATTGAGAGCGGCCCAAGAGCTGCTCCGCTTTGGCCGAGAATTGTTCTGGGCCCAAAACAAATAAACAGACTACAGCAGCGCAGCCCAGACCCGAGCTCATCTCAGCTCTAATCGCATAAGCA
Organism: Drosophila leonis; assembly: GCA_035045365.1. Classification (NCBI taxonomy): domain Eukaryota; kingdom Metazoa; phylum Arthropoda; class Insecta; order Diptera; family Drosophilidae; genus Drosophila; species Drosophila leonis. Next base: position 8,218,738 of record JAWNPC010000953.1, on the reverse strand, counting down.
GCAACACACACACACACACACACACACACAGGCTGTGTCTGGTATGTAGAATGGGCCACACTGAAAAGGTATAAAATAAATAAAGCAATAAATGGAAAATAAATTTCAGAAATTGCTTTTCAAGTGGCTAAACGAAACTGCAACAGGTTCCAGCTTCTTCAGCTCCTTCTTCCCCTAGCTCCCCCCCCCCCATCTTTTTGTATTCCCTCTTGGCCTGCATGCACCGTTGTCATTCAGCCCCTACACTTGCAGCGTCATCTTTGTCTGCTCTGCTCTGCTCTGCTCTGCTCTGCTCTGCTCTGCTCTGCTCAGCTCAGTTCGAGCCGTCTCTGCCCTTGCCGTCTTGCCCCTTTCGACGGATCTGTCAGCTACCGAGTTGAAAGATATGCCCATAAAGACCTTTTTCATCGCATTCTCGCCAGTCTCTGCGCTTCTCATATCATCATACCAAATTGAGCTGATCTTTTATTATTGTATAACAATTCCCCATATGATTCACGATATTTTGTGCTGCTGATGTTCCCGATGATACTTGCATTACAATAAACTCGGATAATCGGCGTGGGCAGTGCCCTCAGTTGGCCTAAGCCAAGGGACTACTTCGAGCATCTCAAAGAGGCATTAACTGTTATTAGTAGAGTCGAAGCTTAAGCTTTCACCCACCTTTAGATATTGTGTGTGTGTGTGTCTGTGTATGAAACACCTGTTAAATGTATTTTTCCCAAAGATCTTAACAGCTTCAGTCAGTCAGGCAGTCAATTAGTTAGTCCGTCTTCAACTTTGACTTCGATCTGGTTTCGTTTTCCGATTCCCAAAGCGTTCCACTGGCTTGGCCTGACATACATACTACATACATCCAATATTTTCACGATTCGAATCATTTGACGCATTGCTAATTGCAAAAGCACAATGCAATTCTAGTTTTGGTTCTGCTTTGTGCATTCCGTTCTCTGCGCTTCTCATCAAGTCGCATCGGCCGTCAAATTAGCGATTGACACCTTTTTGGGATTTCAGATTTCGGGTTCGTTCCATAAAAACGGCGCATAAAAATTATTTCACGCTTGCCGATTGGAGCCCCAAAATTATGATTAATGTTGCTCAAATAAAAAACAAAAAAAACAAAGTAGAAAGAGAAATATAAAAAAACATAAATTGGATTTGATTTCTGTTTGTTTGCCGCGTTTCGTGAAGCTATTGGCGTTTTTTCTTCTTCTTTCTTAACCCATAATTTATACCCTGTATATTTTGAATGAATTGTAGAAAAGGGTATTCTATAGTTGTGCGTATGCCGATATAATATTCCTTAAAGAGAGTCTTAAATATAGTTATAAGTATTTTGATTTCAAAATTGGAATATTCAAACTGCCTTACAGGGTATCTAATAGCAAAACCCTTTTGCAAAGTTATATACAGGGTATCTAGCAGTCGTGCTTAAGCAAGTTATATGTATATCTGAAAAGGCAAAAGTGAAAATGAAACTTCCTTACAGGGTATCTAGCAATCGTGCAAGAGCAAATGCTTGTTTCTATCTCTAACTTCAAAAAAGGCTAAGAAAATAGCCAAAATATAGCTATATATATGTAGGTAAACAGCCAGGCAAAGTGTTAATTGGGCAAGACTTCCTCTTCATAGTTATTTACAGGGTATATAGCAATCGAGCAGTCGCAATTAGCAAACTCTGGCTTTTAGCTGTTTTTTTTTTTTGCACTAGGTAGCTGTTGCCGTCTGTTCATTAGCACAGTAGGCAGCGAGAGAGAGAGAGAGCGAGAGAGTGAGAGAGAGCGAGAGCGAGAGCGAGATGGGGACAACATTAAATGCGGCTGCCGTGAGGCATGTGGCAGAGGCGGCCCCAAAAGGCCCAAAGGTGGCAATCAACACGAATTGAATGAACGAATGAATGAATGCGCGCCCGATCACTGAATGAAAGCAACAAAACAATCTTGGATTCAGCCTCCGTTCCAGATCTCTGCGAGATGAATGAAGCGACTTGGTTTTCAGCTCCATCTTCGGCCCTTTTTCTTTTTACGTCTTTTTTTTACAGCCTCATAGCGGAAGTATAATTGCGGGTTTTGTGCCCAAAATAAAAGAAAACCCCAAGGTATGTCGGGCATGCTCAACTAGCAAATACCCTTTGTGGAAAATGCAAAGTAACTTAACCTCAAACTGACAAAACTTCTTCAAAACCAAACCGATTTTTCTTATCGTCGACATTATCTGCATAGATTAGTCTCCAGATTCAGTTTGTATCGAATTATTTAAAAATTTTAGATTAGATCATTTGATCATTTATCTATATTTCTTCACATTTAGCATGGGAAAACCTACATATATTTCCATGCTTAATAATCTTTTGGAATCGCACCAATAGACCCAATTGGTCCATTCACAATGACTATACAGGGTATATAAATCCGTGTCTTAGACGACCTTTAAGTGGCGGCCGCAAATGAGCCGAAAAAACGGCGTTCGCTAAGCGTCGGCGGCGCCTTTGCCTTTGCATTGCTAGCTGATTGCCACGCCCCCTTCCAGCTGCCGTCGCCCACCTCCCGCGCCGCTCGTATCGCCGGTTAGGGCAATTACGGCGTGGAAAACGGAAGCGCATTACAAGCCCATATGCGATGCGTAATGTGATAGCATTTATTGTGAACTACTACGCTGACACGCCCACACGCCGAAGATGCGAAGAGGCATCAAGGCAACAAAGAAACAAAGATGAAGACGAAGACGAAGAAGTGGAAAAGGTACAGCCAACCTTGAGATCGCTGCGAACGGGGGTAGAAAGGAGAGCAAACAAGAAAGCTAACTCGGTAGCACGTAGCGGACAACCTTATCGCGCCGAGGATATCGGTGCAGATGGAGTTGGGGCGAGCAGTACGAGGCAGGGGCGAGGAGTGGGAGTGCTTAAAATGGGGAACGCTATGGCTGCTTCTTATCAGCGACCATCGGCGGGCCGTGACGGCGACAACAGCAGCAACAATCAGAGCAATCAGAGTAAAAAAGAAGAAAGATATGTTATCAAGCTGATAGCCGAAGTGCAAATACCCTAACCCAGATGTATATACTGTGACAACGATCTCAGTGCAATGTGTGTAGAATGAAGACGGCATTTCAGAAGTTAAGCACTTAGAATAAGTCAAGGTTATAGATGATATATTATAATATACAGGAGTCTATATAATACAACTTGTTTAGTCTAAAAACTAGTTTAAGAATATATTTACAATTGTGAGGGTCTCAATACTGCCCTGAGTCAATCCCAATATGTTTTGACATCCTTAAGATATATTTTCATCTCTTTCTCACGATCGTACATCATTTAGTTACATAGAACTCTATAATAAGACCTTGACTGGACTCGACTTAACTCTTTTTTGCTGATTCAGCGAATATTCATTCACCTTTCGTGGCAAAAATGTCGAATAACCCCAAGCAAAAGAGTATAAAAAGAAGAAGAAAATGTAGGAGTAGAGAATGACAGAGAGGGAGAGGCAGAGGGAGAGAGGAGCATTGTATGGCAGATGAGGCAGACAGGAAGTGAGCTATTTGCACTTTCAAACAAGTCATAATTTTCGGCAGACAGACAACAGACAAAAGACAACGGGCATTACGTGGAATTTAGTCTGATAAAGTAGCTCAGCCGCGTTCCATTCAGTTAAGCCCAGACAGAGCGAGACAGAGTGAGATAGAGTTTGTGGCTAAAGCGGAGCGAGGGCGAGTGGGACATTTAATAAGCGACAATTTAGCACTGAAGTTGACATTGACACAGGTAGGAGACAGTCAGACAGACAGACAGGCAAACAGAGAGACAATTGGACAGACAGACAGACTGTCAGACAGACAGTCGAGCCCGTGTTCGAAATCGTTATACAACTACTTAGGTAGCTGAGGGCAGGACAACGGCAAGTAGCTCTGGCTCATAACTGTTCAGCTCTAATGGTTCGAGAGAAGTCTAAACAGTGATTCATATGCGTCTAGTTCAGCTCAACTATCTAACAGATGAAGAATTTAGGCATAAGGGATTGATTTAACAAATTCCATTTAGATTATGGATCTAAGACTATAACTCTTTGATTTGAGAGAACATGGCCAAAATGAATTCAGAAATATTGTGTAAAGAACTGAAGTAAGGCTTTGCCCAGATGCTATACTATATAATATATATATAACATTCCAGCTGCCGTATTCCCTCTTCATCAATCTTATAAAAGAAATAAGTTCGGCTAGAAAAGCAAGAAGCCCTTCGTCTTAAGCCATGCCAATTGATATCGCATGTGCCCAGCCAGAATTCTTTGAAGTTCGCATAATGGATTCATTCAAATATTTTGCCCTCAATTGATATGGCAAATGTAGCAAATCAAATAAGATAAGATTACAAATTTGCATACGAAATTTCAGAGGAAGTTGGATTCTAATTTTGGATCAGTTTCTGCAATAGAAGTCCAAACCCTACCAATATCGCATGTACCCCTTCAAATCCAAGCAAAATTCAATAAAAATCCTCAAACAGTTCCAATTCCAAAGAAATAGAGATAAGCAGGGAAGAAGAAGAAGAAGAGAAAAATAAATATAATATTTATTATATAAATAGTACTATATAAATGGACTGTAAGTACTTCCTTGGCAATTCCATAAAAATAAAATGGAGATAAGACTAATTAAACATCACAGTTCACAGTGCACAGTTCATACAGGGTATGCGCCAAGTCTAGTTAATTAAAAGCGATTTGTATTACGTTTGCGATTGAAAGCCCAGCTTACTTGCGTTTTTAATTAGAGTCAATGTGAAACCTTCCCACAGCTGAAATAGAGACAGATCGAGGCAGAGAAAGAGCAAGAGAAAGAGAGGGAAAGACCTCGAATTTCAGAGATATGAGATGCGAGACGTGAAAGGCATTGCTCAGCTGTCTGCTGATGATGATGATGATGTATTAATTTCTCACAATGCTGTGAACAGATTGAATAATCCGCAGCCATGTAAGCCAAACTAACTATCTAACTATCTATCTATCCATCTCTCGTTTGTCTAACTAACATCTCGCTGTGGCTATATGTTTGAATGAGAGAGGAGGAGAGCAGAGGGGGCACAGCATGTGGCTGTCAGCGGCATAGTAGGCCGCCAGCTGTGTTTGGGGTCAGTTTTGTAGCGTTTGTGAACTCAATTAAAATAGCAGACAAGATACCCTGTACGAATGTCTCGCCCCACACCCAGCACTTCCGTCTCTAGTGGGCAAAAAAGCAAAAAATCACATGCAAATGCTACACAGATTCCGATCGGGGTTCGAACTTTGCGCGTCTAATTAAACCTGTGTGGCAGCTGGACTTTGGAGAGCGACTGGGCAAAGGGGAATGCTGTAATAAACACATACCAGAGCAGCAGCAGCAGCAGCGGAGGCAGCAGCAGCAGCAGCATGAGGAGCCGAATGAATAGACATTCCACACCGTGGGGCAATTAGAAAATGAGTTCAGCTTCGAGATCTGCGCCGACTCGCACCAACTTGCGCCGAGTCATAGATCAGCGTTCATGATAAGCCCCCCACTCCAGTTGGAGGAGCAGCCATCCAAATGGACTCCACACTGGCGAAACTGCGTGAGTAGAAAGCAAACGAGCGCAGCAATACATTTGTATACCCTGTAATCATGGCAAGGTGAGCATGCTAAAAATGCAGACATGATCTAGCATAGATGCCAACGGAATGCTTCAAGAGCCAGAGACAATAATATTTATACTCCAAGTAGAGAAACAAAAGATTCTGAATCTATAGATATTTAAAGACATCCTAAAAGGTTTTGGACTTCGGCTGGAAGGAAGCTGGAATGTTTTGTCGGCCATGACGAGTCTAGCACACCCGACTAAAGCACGCTTACTTGTTCCTTTTTTTATCTGAAGATTTTGTCAGATCCCCCCCTCGGGCGCCGGTATGGACCTCATGAGAGTGGAAGCGAGTCGAGTCGAGTCGAGTCATGGCATCGTTTGCCGTTTTCTGCATCTTTTTTCTTTTTTTTTTGAAAGTTTGCGCCAGTTTAGACTCAATGATTAGATGGGTAGAAATAAATAACAAAGAAGAAGAAGAAGAAGCATTTACCCATTTCCTTTATATATATATTTAACTATGGTATATCATAGACAAATATATATATGTGTGCGTGAGTTTGGTTCGCATTCCAATTTGGTTGCAAACTGTTCCAGGTATTGGATTCCTTCTCTTTTTATGCTCTGTCACCGGAAAGGATTTGCGAAGATTATGACACTGAATGGACATAAAAATAGTACGGAAATTGCATGAGGGCAGCTTATTGTATTTGGCTTAAGATTAAGTTAAAGATTATGAATAAATACCTTTAGTGACCTCAACTTAGTATAAGGCATTCGGCATTCGGCATTCGGAAACCTTGAGATCTTTTCAAATCGTTTGTCTCTAGTCGCAAATCGAAGTGAAACAAAGACAACTTTTTGTATTGAGATTATTCATAATGAAGATTGCAAACTAGTGAACTGTAGAAAGGCTCTTAGTACTAGGTAAATAGGTATTACGAAACCCCAAACACTTCCATTTCTTGTTAAGAATGGAAACAAAGATAGCTAATTGTTTTATGACTTTGCTTGAGTGACCTACCATTTGAACGCGACATTATCTGAGCGCAAGGTCGAAATAATTAGACTTATTATAATATTTTAACTTTTAGACTTTTTTCACTAATTTCATTCACTCAATTTCAATATGTTCAAATGAAATGAAATATTTTCAATTATTTGAGATATTTATTTTAACTAACAGCTCATTCGGTTTTTTTTTCGCTCGCTCTCTTTTTGTCTCTCTCACCATCTCTCTCTTTGTCTATCTTTCTTTCTATCACTCCATCTCTCTCTTTGTCTCTCCATTTCTCTCTCTGTATCTTTTTCTAATCTTTTCGCTCTCAGTTTCTCCTTTTCTTCACTCTCTCTCTCTCGTTCTCTGCTTCACCGTTGTCTTAATCTCTCTCATAATCGCCGCCTCTCTCTCTCTCTCTTTCTCTCTCTCACGTTGTCTCTCTGTCACTCATTATCTCTCTTTCTCTTTCTCTCATTATCTCTCTCTCTCTCTCTCATTATCTCTCTCACTTTCTCTATCTCGTTGTCTCTCTATCTCTCTATACATCTTTATCGTTTTATATCTCTATCTCTCTGTCTTTCTCTCTGTCTCTTTCTCTCTGTCTCTCTCTCTCTCTCAGTATCTATCTCTCTATCTGAATTTCCTCTTTTCTCTCTCTCTCTCTCTCTCTCTCAATTTCTCTTCTAACTTATTGCTTCAAATACCTAATTGATATTAAGCCTCAGCTTAAACTTAAAAGTCTCTCTCCTTCTCTCACTTCTCGTCTATTTCTGCCTCTCCATACTCGGCCTGTCACTGACTTGTGTCTTGTCTTATTATTGCAATTTGTGCGCTCGTCCGTAACGAATGGGAGTGAGTGAAACATTTTGGCAAACGCATCGAACCATGTGACAAGCAATTGGCTTTCCTCGCAGCCCACGATGTTGGACAAGTATTTCATGGGCAACACTAGAAGAAAATAGAAAATGAAGGAAAATGAAACGGTGGCTCATTCATGGAAATATGATGATGATGCTGTTGGTGGTGTTGATGCTGCGTGGTTGAGTTACTCAAAACGCATTTTCATTCATAAAGTTCAACAGTTTTTCTTTGTCCTCTTCATTTATAACGCCCACACAGGGCACGGATCGTAAGATGTAAAAGCCGAAACCGAACCTCAAACTGAAACCGTATCTGAAACTCATGCAAGCGCTACCTGAGCTCTCAGAGTGAGAGAGAGAAAGAGAGAATGAGAGAGAGAAGGAGAGAACTAGTGAGTGGGAGAGACTGCGGCCTGAAGGTTAACGATGCCATTCGACGACATCGGCAACATTTTAACTGCTTTATTATAAGACAAATCAACTTGGGCTAAGCCAGAGTGTGCCACGCTCAAATACCCTGTAAACCCATCTAAAGAACTTATGAAATGCAGTAGTTAAAGTCAAATTTTCACACCTTTCCTTGAGCACAAACTGAGTTCGTCTGATGTGTCTCTATTGATCTATGGGAAAAAATAGTTGTTTTTTGAGCAATCTTTTTCTTTGTTCCCATTACTTAGTGTTCCTATTAATATTATTATTATCAGTATCATTATTATCATAGTTTTCATTAGTATTAGCATAATCATGCTTATTATTATGTTTAGCTTTCAAGTCTTTCATCCATGAGCTCTTCAGCCTTCTTGCTTTTTTCGTCACAAATGAAGTCACAGTGAATACCCTGTAATGCATTGGCCTTAGGCTATGTCAGACAGTGACCAGTGGCTGCTGCAACATCCGCATCCGCATCCGCATTTGCTGCGGACCAACTTGTTGGCAGAGTCAAGGCTAAACTCTGGGCTGACCGAAACGGATCTGTGAGGAGTCCAAGTCACGTTTTTGTCGCTGCAACTTTTTCGTAGACTTCGTCGTCGTCAGTTCACCTTGGCACCGCATACCACAAGAGACGTGGTCAAGAGGAATAGAGAGAGAAAGAGAGGGAGGGGGATAGGGCTAAGGAGGCACGCGGAGGTAGTCAACAGTCGGGCAACCTTTTCATTGATTGTTTTTCTTTTACCTTTTCTTAGTCCATAGCCCGTTTCATTTCACTGGAAACGAGCAACAACAGCAACAGCAACAACAACAACAGCAACAACAATGGACAACCAGTTGACTGCATTCCAAGGCATCGCTCATTGCGATCATTGAGCATCGACTGCGGCTTCAGCATTGGTATTGGTATTGCTATTGCTATTGGACCCTACTTCTTCTTCTTGTTTGCGCGCGTCCCCAGCAGTGGCTCTGCTAATTGTTTCCGACTTTGGCTTTACCTTGCTCTGCTCATAACTTTTAGCCAAGGACAATCTTCAATGCTCAGCTTAGCTGTCATTTAAGCTCGAAGATCTCTCCTAGCCTGGCCAGCAAGTATGCATTGATAGAAGCTCTTGAGTTCTTTAGACTTTTACTTAAATGGAGATAGAGGCAGAGCTGAGGCTGGATCAGATTGAATGATCAACTGTGTTGGAGACTATTCAAGACAAGTTTTTCTGATCATGAATCATAGAAGATCTGAGCTAGCATCTGAAAGTGTATATATTTTTAGTTCTTAAAATCTTTGTTCCTAATCTTAATTTGTGAAGTGTTAAATGCTCAAAACACATACTAGAGATTGTTTAAGAGATCATTAAGTGTAGGTGCGCATAGGCAAATGGAGGATCCTTAGTAAAATATGAACTTAAAATGAATGATTGTTAAGAGATATAAGAAGATCTGACCAGGAATAGCTTGGCTAACGATTGAGTCTTCTATAAAGCGTCAGAATAATGTCTGAATTCAATGATCTTTACTTATTGACGATCTACAATCTGATGCCTACAAAGGTTTAAGGGACTAGTTTTAGGCAGAGAGTTAAAGTGTCCATTGATAATACATATTAAACCTTTTAGCTGATTTGAACCTTGCTATGAAACAGATGATCGATCTGTGTTATACAAATTGTTTGATTAGGTCTGGGGCATTGTAGAACTTGTAGTAAGTCCGAGCAAAGACTTGCCATCTGGGCACTCAATTTCTATAGTTCAAGAATCAATCTCTCTCTCTCTCTCTCTCCGCCTCTCCCTCTCTCTCTCTCTCTCTCTCTGTCGTTGAACTGAATTCCCATGCGTCTGCGTGAACCATTAGAGCGAAACGTTGGTATTTTGCTTGGGGCAGGGGCAGCGAACCCATAGATAAGTCTAAATACTACACACACACACACACACACACACACACACACACACACACACACACACACACACACATACATATGTATGTACATACAGCCCTCCACCTCCTTTAATGCCTTTCCGCACTGACTTTCAATTCTCGTACAGTTTTTCAAGTCTCAAGTTTGGTTTACGCGACGTGATAAAAACCTTGTTGAACGCTGATTCAGCTCGCTGATAAGGCGAGCGCCCTCTCTCATATCCCCCTGCCCTGCTGCCACGCCCACTCCAAATTTGGGGCTCAAGCAAACACACACACACACACACACACATACAGACGCGTCTCACGTCCGGGCGAGTAAATAAATGAAACAAATAAAAACAAAAATTAAATTGGGTTTATTGCATTTCATGTGAAAGGCGAACGAGAACGCGACCAACAACAACAACAACAGCAGCAGCGCCACAAATTTGTTGTAATCGAAGCAATCGATAAAGATCCAAAGAACTAAAGAGCTGCCATATGGAGTCCATCTATTCAACTCTTTCAATCAGTCCAGCAAAGCGAACAACAAAAGTTCTCAAGCAACAAGATTAATGCATAGCAGAAGTTGTCAATACACTAACAGAGGCAGCTGTCGAAATCGAATTCGAAATCGAAAAACTCTTCCTGATTGATTGACTGATTGACTGACCGATTGATGATCAAGCTATAGCAGCCTGAAAAGAAAAGAATGAGAAAAACTCAAAGGCTTAAGGAGAATTACAAACTATATCATGTTTTAATACAAATAGATATAACTGTTTCTCTATGATTGATTGATTGTTTGATTGATGACTGATGGCCCATCAAAACAGAGCGCCATTGTTGTTGAAAAGCTGATATCGAACCTCTATAGTTAGTGAGACTTAACAGAGATATTCTCTATATATATCAGATTATCTGGACTGATTGAAGACTGATTGATGAGCTTAGCTAATGAAATTGTTACAGCGATATATTTCTTACCTCAAAATAAGCATAGAACTGTTCTAGTTGATTGATTGATTGACAGACTGATTGATTGATAGCTTAGCTGTAAGCTTGATAACTGGAACTCACATAACAGAGAAATAGTCGATCTGTATTGATTGATATTGAGCTCTAAACTATAGTTACATTATGTGACGATAAGCAAAACTGTTGATTGATGTCGATTGAAGAAGGTAAAATTTTCAGAGATCATTTGATTGACCGACTCATAATACCCTGTGGAGCAGGGTAACAAGCATTCAATTGATCTTCTGCGAAATGTGGAACAGCATGCTCGATCGATTCTAGAGAGGTGGGCGATAGCAGGGGAGGGCTTATAGAAGGGGGGGTCTGGTAAGTGGGGCTCTTAACGCATCGCTAGCTCAGCGAGCTGCCCTGTCGATTGTTGTTTGCTTTCGGCTGCTTCAATTAAATAACCGAATGCCAATTAATTAAAAGCCCATAACGGTTAGACCCCTTCGCCTCCCAATTGATATGAATTCCCCTGTCTCTCTCCTTGCCTCAAGCCATCTGCCCCTCTGCCCCCTGCCCCGCCCCCCTTACCTGACTGGTTGGTTAAGTGCCGGCGTCGTCGTCCGATCTAAATTACAAATTTGTCGTACCAAAATAGATAATATGATCTAATAAAATTGAAAGAGCAGCCGCGCGACAATAAAAACCACGAAACACATATAAAAAATACAAAAGATGTTGCTGGGAGGCGGGGGGAGAGTTGGGCCAAAAAGCTGGCTACGATTGAAAATGACGAAGCTGTTTTTCAACATTTTTCCGATAACAAATCAAAAACCAAAAAAAAATAATAAAAAAAACTTCAAATTAAAAACTTAATGCAAAAGACAAAAAACAAAAACAACTTTAGAGATCGTTAAAAGGCGAAACTGACTGCTCAGAAAATAGAAATAGAAATAGAAATTGTCCAAGAACCAACCAATCGGACAATCCCGGCAAGAGCCACGAAAAAAGCAGAGAGCTCAAGTAACAGCCCCGAAGGGCGTGGCCCTTCCAGCCCCAAGCCTAATAATGGGCAATGCTAAATGTCTGCTTAATATGAGATCATCAAATCTGGTTTCTCTGCGATCTTCGGCTCAAATCATGCGAAAAGTGAGCAGTGAATGGCAAGTGATTCGCATTCAAATGGAATACGATTCACACTGACACAGAGATAGAGAGAGAAAAGGAGAGCGAGAGAGAAGAGAAGTATCTGTAACTATTGTCAATAAATTATCAAAGGAGTGAGAGTAAAATCAGATAAAACAATGCAGAAACTTTAGACTAAATAAGTTAATTAAAAACGCATTCGCACTCTAAAGATTTAGTCGGGAGTGAAATGGTAGGAGATACCCTGTTTTCCGCTCTAACTTGGTAGCTATCAAAACATATCGATTTCTATCGATCACTTGGGCTTCACGAAAGCTATCGATGATAAGTCCCTAGATATATTTGTAAACAACTTTATATATATAGATACTGATATTGATCTAGATCAACATCACATGAACTCAACGAATAGCCAAAGTTACTCAAAACCGACCAAACACCGTTATCAAACAAGAATGCAGACCTCTTCCAATTGAGTTCTTATTGGATTCGCATAGGAAGTGGTTCTCGTTTTGAAGTCGAAACGAGCATTTCAAGCCGCAGCTTGATCCCGTTTTACTGGCGTTTCCTATTTCGAACATTTTGTATTTTATTTTTTGCATTTGCATTTGCATTTGCTTGCTGTCTGCCACGCCCCATTGCGCCCACTACGTGCCTGTGGTTCGGCATCAATTGCATTTTTCATGGGAATTGCGAGCGCAAGCGGAGAGAACGAAATAAAAACGGGAAATCTTCATTTTGGTTCATATTACGCGCAAATGCAAATAATTTGTGAAGTGTGTGAAGTGTCGGCCGACTGCAGAATGCCGACTACCGACTGCCGACTGCCGACTGCCGACTCCTCTCCTTCTCACTCTCTCTCTGAAGCTCACACTCCTTCCATCACACACACACACACACATAGCTTATTTCAAAGGAATCACTTGTGCTTAAGCTAACCGCTCTACACTCTGCTCTCTCCCTACTTTACTTGCTCTCTTCAAATTGAACAAACCCAGTCACCCCCTCCTCGCTCTCACTCATTCGCTCTTCAGCTGTTGCGGCCAATCAAAATGATGCTTGCTTGATTGCTGCAACGGTTCATCTGCTTGTTGTTGGCGTTAATGCAGACATTGTTGCGTGTAATTGTTTATGATTATTAGCCTGTGACAACAGCAACAACAACCACAGCAACAACAACCACAGCAACAACAACCAACATTCGGCGCACAACGACGCGTGCTTAATTATATAATTAATTTGAGTTTTTGTGATTTTTATATCACGTTTTGTTTATATTTGGCCCGACGCCAGTTTCAGTTTTTGCTCTTCGCCTCAACGCTTCCTCTCGCTCCCGGTTTAAAAATTTACGCGCTGACCAGATTGGCAACAAAAAATTGCGTTTTTTTTTAGCTTCTGTCTTGGCTATTGCTTCTTGGTTTACAGTTTTTACAAGTGCATGCAAATGCAGACACGCAACGGCGGGTCTTACGAACATCTCATGCAACATGTGACGCATGTGGAATGCACATATTCCTGATGAATATTATCAGAGAAGTCTTAATAATCATATCTGTCTGTCTCTTTTTATGTTTCATCTCACAATTGCCCAGATGGAAGTACTATATCATAGATATAACTTGCTAATAACTCATTCATTTTAAAAATTTATTATCTTAACTATTTAATGTACAGCGGTGTTCATGAAAATAGTAGTAGTGCGACTGAGCACTGAATGTTTATACAAATATAAATGTATACCAGATATGTGTATGTATATATGTATATATATCTATATCTAGTAGAAAAACAGATGTCCTATTCCTTTTTCGAAACTTCAGTACGTATCATAAATAAACAATAAAGTCCGCACTCTAAAATTGTAAAATTATTAGGACACACAAAAATATATTTTATAATTTAATTGATCTATATCTAATCTATTTGCTTAAAAGAGTTTTGTTTCTCTGTATGAAATGTTGTCCAATCTCCACTCTCCAATCCTAAGGGGTACTCTATGCCTCCAGCTTTTGCATTCATATCCAAAAGATCTCCAATGGGAACATTCTGTTCAGTGAAGTTTCATGTTCACAAGAGTATTTGTGGTTCGGCGTGCTGTCTGTCTGACAGCTTGCATTAATATGCAAACTCACACACACACACACACACACACACACACACACACACACACCCACACACACACATTCGGTTAATGAAATTGTAAACCGATATCGGGGCACGTTTTGGCAGTCTGTGAGGCCAAAAAAAAAAGAAAAGAAAAAAACGAATTCAACGAAAACGGTCAACACAAAAGCAAAGCAACAACCGCCCGCCCCTTTGCCCATGGAAAGCACGCTTTAAGGAGTTAGCGACAGAAAGGGGGAGGGGGAGGGGGTGGTCAGAGCCTTAGCCCGTAGTATCAAGTTTTCCGTGAAAATTTCAAGCTACTCGCTACGAACTTTCATAAAGCGCGTGCCACGATTTTGTCATGCATTGTGGAACGTCTTACGTATATATTGTAGGAATATACAAATCGGAATATAGAAATTAGTATATAGAGTATATTTTTCTAATTCTAAGCTAAATACACTGGGAGAAAAACATTGGCTAACTATATGAATTTATATCGTTGTTGTTAGATTTCAAAAAGGAAAAGCTGAAATTGTTTGATTTCTATTATAATTATTATTTTTAGCTATGTTTTAATACACTGAGAGAAAAGGTGCGTTAGCACCAATTTTGATTTGAATTCTACAAGTTTATTTTTTCTGAAGAGATTAGTTTTGAATCATTATCATAAAAAACATATATATGTACATATATATATATATATATATATATATATATATATACATATATATTTATATATATGACAGAGTATTTGTTGTTCGTACTTTTTTCAATATCTTGTTGATATTTGGAGTGACAAATTGGGCATTCCCTTATCTTCTCTCACAGGAGCTGGAAGCCTCAAAAGATCAGAGATATATTGCTCTTAAGCTGCTGTACAAATGTAATGAAAATCGAATATATATTCTATATACCTATAACATATATTTGTGTTCATGAAAATAGTAGTGATGAGCTACACAAAACTTAAAGCAAATTTATTTATTGTCAATTATTATTTTTACTATACATAAAAATAGATATATTTAATAATGAATAATAATAATGAATAATATTAATAATAATGAATAATAATAATAAATAATAATAAGTTGAATAATGAATAATAATAAATAATAAGTTGAATTGCTATTGAGCTAATCAAAGACTCAACTAATCAAAATTTATCGATCAATCAAAACTTTAGTTATTTCCGTGCAGTGGACGAGTATTGGGCAGTCGGTTGTGCCCGACTCTCAGGGCTATTTATGCATAATTAAAATTAATGAACATATTAGACGCAGCCAGCAGGAAAGCCAGCAAACAAACAAACAAACAAACAACAAATTGACAATGGGCCATTCGCTCGTCTTGCCGTTGTTGCTGTTGTTGCTGTTGTTGTTGTTGCCCGCAGGTAACCGAAGAACTTAGCTCGCGTTTTGAATTACAAAAAAAGAAAACCAAAAAGCGAAAAGACGAAAACTAAAACACAAAATATGAAAAAAAAAAAACATTGACGCAAATTGAGCAACCCTTTGAGGTTAAAGCAAGAAGATTAGCGAAAGATGAGAAAGCGAAGAAATTAAACACCTTTGGCAACCCTTTGCAACCCTCGCCAAACTAATTTAACTTAACAACTGCAACATAATCAAAAAAATATATAAATGAAAAAAAAAACACTAACCAAAAATTAAATAATTTAATTAGTTAAATAATAAATAAAGTAAATAAATAAGTTAATAAAAATATTTGTTTATTTATTTATTTTAATTTGTTTATTTATAATTCAATAAAAAATATATAAAAAAAAATACAAATATATTTTTATATAATTATTTTATTTGTATATAAAATATATATTATTAAAAAAGTAATTAAAATATTTATTTATTTTGTAAGCTTTTTTAAAGTGTATTTTATATATTTTATTTGATTATTTATTTTTTATTGAACTATTAAAAAAACAAATTCAATAAAAAATAAATATAATATTTAAAAAATATTTATATATAATTGCTTTTTATATATAATTATAAAATATATATTTTATGAGGATTGTTAAAAAAATATCGCGAATTGTGTTTTTTTTTTTTAATTATTTAATTATTTATGAATATCTTTTTTGCCTCCTTCAAAGTAATCTCAGTAGATATTACTTCACCGACGTTTTATACAATCCTCGAAATTGGAAGAAATCAGTTAATAATTCATATCGCATATGTAGTTATATAGATTTAATTATATTTGACCTGCCCTATTCGGAAATTATATATAATATAATATTTGCACTTGTAGCCGCCTTGAAGAGTAAGTGCAATATGATTTAGAGCCCCAAAGATCAATAAATAATGCAGCTTCTATCACGAAACCCCATTAGTACGGCAATTATAAGGTTTAACAATATTGATCATCAGAGATTAGAGAGAACAACGTCGAATCATATAGAGAATTGAACTACAATCAGTAGAGATTGAATTGAATAACAAACCCATATGAAGAGTATTTCTATGTAGACAGACGATCATCAGATATTTGATAGAACAGCAGCTTATCATATAATGAATGCGACTATAAGATATATATATACATATATATATTGTATATATACAGATATTCATCAAAGATTAGATGCAACAACATCTGATCACAAGAAATCCAGCTATGTTATATAGACAGATACTTGGCTAAGATAAGATAAGATAATGCATATAGCAACTAAGACAGAAGATTATTAGAGATTAGATATAAGAGGATCTAAGAGGATAGATGGGTATATGATAGACGATGTTTGATGAGATGATGGATGAGAACAGGATCTCTTCATATATGATATATAGCTTCATATGCTATGCAGATAGAGATATAGCAGGATCTATTCATATATGACAGTTGGGTATGTGGACAGCTCATCATCAGAGATTAGATCTATCTATATAGACACATTCTATATATAAATCTGTAGTCGCACTTGTTGCCTTACCTAGTATATAAGCTAATCAATCTAGCCAACTAACTAAATGTCTTTAAGACAATGCAATAAATAGTTCTCAGAATAAGTTAACTACAGTATGGCTTCAGTAATGTGGACAACTACTATTATATCTGTATAATATGATATGATAATATATATAATCTTGAATATATAAACTTTATTCATTAGGCTTTACTGTACTTAGAGTATCTCTACTTGTCGATTCAGTATTATGGGATATCTAACATATCTCTGGACTGACTGGGACTAGGGTATATGATATATTTATATATATATGTATATATATATATATATATATATATATATATATATGTATATATATATATATATATATATATATATATATTGTACCTGAATGTGGGCCAATTCGATGCCACCCGGTGGCATCATCTTGTTGTTGTTGTTGTTGCTGGCGTCTGATGGCCGTTTGCCAACTGGCTGCAACAAAAATATGAAAACTAACAGCGGTGGCATGAGGCATGAGGCATATGAGGCATATGAGGTGACAGCCAGACTAGAGTGAAAGAGAGAGCAGCGCGTGTGGAGGCGGGAGGCGTGGCGCAAGTGGTAGCAGGCAAGGTGTGCGGCAATTGCTGCTGCCGCTGCCTCTGCTGTTGCTGTTGCTGTTGCCTTTTGTCGTGCGAACAAAATTATTTTTATATGTTTGGCCCACATGAAGCCAACGTAAAGGTAGAGGCGGCGGGCGTCAGGTGAGACACCGCCAGCGATCACGAAAGGGGGGCAGAAAAAAAAACAGATAAACATAGCGAGCAAAAGAGAGAGAGAGAGAGAGAGAGAGGGGAGAGTGTTGCATTTCCTGTTTGGCTGCCAAATGAATTTGTTGATGAATTTCAAATTAATTTGCACAATTTGCCGACTGTCCACCGTGGGCAAAGGCAGAGGCAGCAGCAGCAGCAGCAGAGGAGCCAACGACAGAGACAGGGGCAGATTACCGCTCATTAGGTGGCCCATTAGGGCGCCCACATGAACCGTTTGCAACTGTTTGCCGGCATGAAACGAACGCCAACGGGCGTTAGGGCAGCTAAGGCAGGTAAAGGTGACACAAACACCGCCACGCCTCCCCCCCCCTCTTTTTTTAACGAAAAAAATAAAAATAAAATCTAAATTGGAAAGCAACGGAAATAGCTAGAGAAAAAAGATCTTAATGAACGCAGCTGCAGGGTGTTGCGGGGCTGATGAACGTATTTATGATGAATTGCTCCAAAAGTAGCTCGTTAGGTGCGAGCGAGAAAGCGAGAGAGAGAGAGAGAGAGAGCAGAGAGCAGCAGAGAAAGAATAGACAGTGAGTGAGAGCGCGCGCACATACAAAGCGTAGCAACAACAACAACAACAGCAACAACAACGGCCAGAAAATGAATGCAAATTGAAATTCCAAGATCGAAATCAAAGATGGCGACGCACCAAAAACAAAGGCGCGCACAATCCAAAAACAAAAGACGGCAACGAGAGACAACAGAAATTTAATGCAATGAAAATCAAATAAATTGCAATGAAAAGGCAAACAACAACAAGAGCTACGGCAACGGCAACGGCAAAGGCAACAACAATGTCAACGATAGCAATCACTAAACATGGTGGGCTTACAGTTGCGCTGCTCGCGTCGCTGCCGGCAGCACTTAACGAGAGCGGCTCACCAAAAGTGAAGCATTTGAAAAATGCATAAGGAAAGGAGCCATGCAAATAAACCGATAGCGCAGCAGAGGCAGAGACTGAGCCTGAGAGAGTGAGAGAGGGAGAGAGAGAGGCCGAGCACCCAAAATGGACAAAAACGCAACGGCATAAACGAAAAGAATGCAGCGAACAGAGAGTGGAGAGTGTGAGAGAGCGAGCGAGAGAGTGAGAGCACAAAATAAAGCAAGCCTCACTCTGGAAACTGGAAGTGGAGTGGCGGCAGGCGAGCTCAGCTCACCTTATACGAAGCAAAAATAATAATAATAAAAAAAAAAACACAAAGTGGCGACTGCAGCTCAAACAGCAACGCATAAATTTTGGAGCATGTTGCGAGCTCTTGTTGCTGTTGTTGTTGTCGTTATGTAGTTATTTTATTTTTTTGCATGTTGCTAGAGAACCAGCTGCAATTGCCAACGGGGCGCGTGTCCATGTGAATGTCATGGATGTGAATGGAATGGGGCTGGAACCTGGTGCTTTCACCCGTGGAATGCGAGCAGCAGCAGCAGCAGCAACAAATTAGCTCAAATGCTCAAGCTCAGGGCAACGTTGCTGTTGCTGCTGCGGCTGCTGTTGCTGCTGCTGTTGCTAATAATAACAGCTGGCAGCAAATTGCATGAGATGCACATTAATTATGACAAAAGCAAATGGCAGCAGCAGCAGCAGCGGCAGCAGCAGCTACAAAGTGACAGCAGCAGCAAACGCCTCGCATGCTTCACACGCCCCCACACAACGGCAACAAAAACAACATTGTATATGTTGCTGTTGTTGCTGTTGTTGTTGTTGTTGTTGCTGCTGCAGCTATTTCCAATTTGCTGACCAATAAATGGCACAGCGAATGAACCAAAAACGTGTCGCGACTGGAATGAGTCATCATCAACATCATCAACATCATCAACATCATCATCATCAACATCATCAACAACATATTTGGTCAGCAACATGTCAGCCAGCAGCAACAGCTGCAGCTGGCAACATTTTTTTTTTGGCAACAATTAGCGCCATGTGCAACATTTTGTTGTTGCTAAGCATCTGAGTGCAGATCAAAGCTTAAAAAAACAAAAGGAAATCTGAATGTTTGTTCCGCTCTCGAACCGGTTCACTTTGTAGCAACATTTGGATTTGTTGTTATAGTTCCGTTCGCGAACCGGTTCAAAATTGATGTTGCCATCAATTGGCAATTGTTGCTAAGCGTGTTGAGTGCGAATTTTGAACCGGTTTGCTCAAAAACCGAACCGTTTCGCTTAACCTCACTTTTTCACTGAGTTTTTTCATGATTTCGCTGAGAATTGTAAGATATTTATGAAAAATGAAATAAACAGTTTCACACACACACACACACACTAATGGTGCTCGTTTCTCTTGTATTTTATATTCATTTTTATCGTTGTTGCTGCAGTTTGAACAACAAATTTTGTTGTTTTTTATTTCCCAAAAATGTTTTTTTTTAAAACTTTTTTTGTTGTATTTTTTTCACGCGCTGTTCGACTTGGCGACATTTCAAAATATTTTTGAAAATTATGGACCAACAACTGCAGAGGCTGCGTAGACAGAAATTGAGAGGGGATGGACGGGGTCAGGGGGAGGTGCTGATGGAAGAGGCGAGAGGTGTGGCATGTGGCAGGCGACAGATCACAAAACATAAATTAATTAAAAGCAAATTTTAATGCACAATGAGAAAGAGAGAGAGAGAGAGAGAGAGAGAGAGAGTGAAAGAGAAAGACATCCCTTTAGCTCAGTCCTAGCAGCATCTGCTCTCTCTCTCCCACTCTTTCTCTCTCTCGCTCTGTCACACGCACTTTTGCTGCTCATTATTATTTATGGATTTTTTGGCACATTTTTCTCTTGTGTCCGTCAACCAGAAATGATTTCGAGTTATTTATGACATGTTCCACTGTAGGGGCGCAGGTGGGCGGCACGGGAGGGGGAGGGGAAGGGGTGGGCGTGTTTCTGTCGGGGGTTGCTGCAATGTTAGCTCGAGTCGTGTTCATAATTTAATGTCTTTTTAAATGGACAAGCAAACACTAAAAGGGACTTCAGCACTAGAGCCTAACACATTAGGGGCACTCAGCGCGCCGAAGCGCATTTTTTCACCTCTGATTTATGCAGCATAAATATTTGGGAGATTTTCGTGAGCTCAAAGTTCTTATTTGTATTTCGATTAATGCGAAAGTAAGCAGTAAACTTTTATAGACTATTTTTGATTTTTATTTTATTTCATTTTTATAAGTTTCTTGGTTTTTTTTCCTAATTTTGAAAAGCGTAAAGAAATATATAAACTTTATTTTATTGTATTTTATAATGAAATAACTTTTTACAATTATAAATTATATATTATATATTATATATTATATATTATATATTATATATTATATATTATATATTATATATTATATATTATATATTATATATTATATATTATATATTATATATTATATATTATATATTATATATTATATATTATATATTATATATTATATATTATATATTATATATTATATATTATATATTATATATTATATATTATATATTATATATTATATATTATATATTATATATTATATATTATATATTATATATTATATATTATATATTATATATTATATATTATATATTATATATTATATATTATATATTATATATTATATATATTTTATATTAGTGAATGGCCCTACTGCACTGATCAATGCTGTTGTTTTTTCTTCTATTTCGCCTTTTTTATAGTTTGTCATTACATGACGACAAGAATAAATAATATATTGTATAAATATATATATTTATATACATACATATACATATGTATGTACATATATATATATGTTCTATATGTCTGCATTTATGATCTGTCGATAATTTTTCCGACCACCCTCGTAGTTCGGGTGTCTTAACTTAGCGCCTAGAGCTTATTCCTCTATTATGTCTTTCTTTCTATAAATGTCTAGTTCTCTCTCCATCGAAATATATCTCTTTCTTGCTCTCTCTCTCTCTCTCTTTTGCTCTCTGTCTCTATCTCTCTTTCTCTCTATCAATCTCTCTTTTTTTCTAACTGTTTGTCTATCTATCTCTCATTCCTTTTCTCATTCTCTCTTGTTTTCTCTCTCATTCTTTCTGTCTTTCCGCACATGTTCTCTTTCTCTCTTCCTATTTCATTCTCTTTCTCTCTCTCTGCCTACTTCTCTTTTGTTCTCTCTCTTTCTCTATTTCTCTCCAATTCTCCCTTTTCCTCACCAGTTCTCGTTCCCTTACTTATGCTCTTTTTTCTTCGTCTCTATTTCTCTTTCTCTCTACCAATCTCTCTGTCTGTTTTTCATTCTTTCTCTCAATCTCTCTTATGTTCTCTCCCAAGCTCGCTTTCCCTACATGTTCTTCATCTATCTTCTTATTTCATTCTCTCTCCCTCTCTCTCTCTCTCATTCTTTTTCTCATTCTCTCTTGTTTTCTCTACCATTCTGACTCTCTTTCTGCATTTGTTCTCTTTTTCTCTTCTTATTTTATTCTCTCTCATTCTCTCTCTTCCTCTCTCTCATTCTCTCTCTTCCTCTCTCTCTCTCTCTCTCTCTCTCTCTCTCTCTCTCTCTCTCTCTCTCTCTCTCTTGTTGTCGTTTTTCCATTCTATTTATGGACCTCCTCAGATGTTTGCTTGGCCCGTCGCCGAGTTTCATTTGGTTTCATTTATTTATTTTCTTTGTGCCACTTTAGGCCTCAATTGTTCTGAAATTCATTTAAAGTGTCAAAATGTTTTTTTTTAAATAATGCGAGGTGGCAACCCTGCCACATACACACACACACACACATATACATACATACATACATACGGACATACATACGTATATAGGTATCTTCATATTTTCGAGATTTATATATATTTTGCAATTGCTTCCATTGAAGCTGAAGATGCGCACTTAGCAGGTGCGAGCAGGCGAGCGCTGGACTGTGTGAAAGAGACAGCAGATCGTGTACAGAGCGAACTTTCGTGGAGGACAACGAGCCGCAAATCAAAAGGGCAAAGCACAAGCACAAAGCACAAAGCGCAAAGCGCAAAGCAAAGGCAAAAATCAGGTAAATTCGCAATTGAATAATAAACATGAAGCCTGCCACAATTTGTGGCGCCCACGCCTGCGCTGTGGCGCGCCCAAAAAAAAAAGCGCCGCAACAAACAATTGTTGCGTGTTGCCCACGCACGCAGCAGGAGTGGAAGGCAGCAGAGGCAGTGGCGGAGGCGGAGACGGAGGCAGGGGGTGGGGAATGGGGGTGGGCGAGGTGTGGAGTGGATTCGATGGATGCTGCTGCAGCATACAACAGGTGGGGCGCTCAAATTAGACGGCAGACGCTGCTGCTGGGCCCACACTATGTAGGCTGCCACATGCCACATGCCGCATGCCGCATGCCGCAAATCCTGTTGTCTGTCGCCTGTTGCCTGTTGCCTGGAATGCAGATTTGCAACTCGTTTACATGTGAGAGCTGGCGCTACAGACTCGTTTTTTGCTCTGTTTCTGCTGCGCTTTGGGCCCGCTGCTGCCCGCGCTGCGCCCCTGCCTTTGCCTGGTTCCGGTCTTCGTTGGGCTCAGCTTTGTCTTCCAGCTTCCATGTTCCAGCTTCCAGCTGCTCAGCCAAAAACCAAACAGGTTTCATTCCACAAGAATTTGTTCTTTTTTTTGCCATGTGTGTGTTTGGTGTGTGTGTGTATGTGAGTGTTTGCTTGTTGTTGTTGTTGTCTTTTTGCTTTGTGTTTGTTTTTGTCTTAGCTTTGTTTGTATAGAGTCCATCTCTGTGTTCTTATCTCGTTGTTGTTGTTGTTCGATTCGTGATTTTTCTATTGCTCCTTTTTTGTTTTTGTTATTCTGCCATAGCAGCAGTTGTTGTTGTTGCTGTTGTTGTTGTTGTTGTTGTTGGTTGTTGCTCTCAGGTTTTATTGAACTTTGTGTAACAAACAGGCAACAGCTTGTAGCAGGTGTTAGTGTTTTACAAGCTGTTAACTGCCGCTGCCGCGGCTTAATGGCCAAGCAACAACAACAACTGACAACAACAACATCTAACTAACTGTTGTTGTTGTTGCTGTTGTTGTCTCTGCTTAACGCCTCGCTTTGAAATACGCGCTCAGCGCGATTCACAACTACAAATTTGTGAGCAAGCGAACTCTGAGCACGACTAGCGCATACCCTGTTCAAACAGATTGAAGCGAGGAGAGTTGCACTGGCTAACATCAATATTCAATGGCAACACTGGCAACATTATGGAGCATGCAATGCTCCAATTACAGGGTATCTTGCAGTCTATATGCAGCACATACCATATATTGTTGCTTTGCTTAGCTTCCACAAATGTTCAGCTTCTTCAGTTCTGTTCACTCCACCCCCGCCGCAACTCATGCCTGCTGCATGTGGCATGGCCAGTTGCAGTGCCTTTGCGCCTACTTTACTAA
This sequence comes from Drosophila leonis, assembly GCA_035045365.1. Taxonomy (NCBI): domain Eukaryota; kingdom Metazoa; phylum Arthropoda; class Insecta; order Diptera; family Drosophilidae; genus Drosophila; species Drosophila leonis. Next base: position 8,194,666 of record JAWNPC010000953.1, on the reverse strand, counting down.
TTTCTAACAGTTTTATGCTAATTTCTGGACAAGCGCAAACATTTGAAGAAGCCGCTGACAACGTTTGCCATTCACCAAAGTTGTTGTTGTTAGTTGTTGTTGCTGGTTGTTGTTGTTGTTGTCGTTGTTGTTGTTAGTGAACATGTGTATTTGGACTGTTAATTTATGCTATTTAATTTGGCATTTCATTTGATTAATAACTGTTATTGTCTGTCTCGAATGTCTTCTCTCTATTTCAACATACAACAACAACAACAACAACAACAACAAAACTTGTCCTACGTTTTGTTATTGTTCTAGTTTGTATTTTGTTTTGTCTGAATTTTTTAAAATTTAATGTGGCCTTTTCGAGGTGTGACTAATCGAATTAGCATGCAACAACAACAACAGCAACATCAGCAACAACAACAATCACATTAACCAATTGTGCACATTAAGCACTGGCAACATACATAAACGCCAGCAACATGCTGCTGAGCCATGGGCACATGTTGCCAGCGCTTGAGCAGTAACAGTAAACGTGTTCGTTTTTATTGCTGTTTGATTGTTGGATTATTCGATTGATTAGTGATCGAAAGCCAAAGCAATTTCTGGTTTATTCACGAAGCCAAATAGAAGCAGCAGATAGAGGAGAATAGCAAAAATATTCACATTCATATTGACATTCACATTCTTTAAGATGAGGAATGCGAATTGTTGCTAGATTCAATTTGTATAATATTTTTTTCATATTCACATTCATTCGTATATTAAGTAGAATGCTATATTAAATACATTCATATTCATGTTCATACTCGAATTCGAATTCACATTCAAGTTAACATTCTCAATCAAATTCATATTTATACTCATATTCATATTCATATATATATTCGTAATAGTATTCATATTCAAATTCACACAAATACTGGTATTCATCCTAATATTAACATTCAAGCTCAAATTTATATTCACATTCACATTCACATTCTTCAAGATGATTGCGAATTGTACCTAGACTCAATTTGTATAACATTTTTATATTCACATATGTATATTCATATGAAAATGCTGTATTAAATATTCAAATTCACACTCGAGTGGCATTCATACTCATATTCATATTTATAATAGTATGCATATTCATATTTATGTACACACTTATACTGATATTCATCTTTATATTGACATTATTTCTCATATTTATATTCATATTCATATTTTTGTTCATATTCATACTCATATTCACTTTTAATGTCATACTCATCTACGTATTCGTATTATACTCTTATTCATATTCACAGTTATACTTTTACTCGCATTTATATGTATATTTATCTTAATATTGGCATTCACACTTGCATTCGTATTCATATTCATCTTCATAGTCATATTCATCTTCACATCATCACTCATATTCACATGTTTAGTTTCATATTCATATTTATACCTATATTCATTTTCACATTGACATTCACAATGGTATTCACATTCACATTCATATGTACATATGTACCAATATTCATATTCACATTTTTGTCATATTTATCTCTGTATTTGACTTAATTTTAACATTCCTCTTAGCATTCATGTTTATATTCATTTTAATATTCATATTCACATTCATTTTAATATTCATACTTATATTTATACCTATATTCATCTTCATATACATATTCAGTCAAATATTCATAATATTATTCACATTCACATTTATATTCATATATGCATATGTTGTACCTATATTCATATTCACATTTATACTTTTTTATATTTATATTTATAATCATATTCATCTTCAGCTCGATATTCATATTCACATGTTCATTTTCATATTCATATACATATTAATACATATGTACATATGCACATGTTCATATTCACATTCATTGTCTTATTCATCTTCATATTTATATTCATATTCACATTCATTGTCATATTCATCTTCATCTTCATATTCATATTCATATTTATATTCATATTCATATTCATATTCATATTCATTTTCATATTCATATTCATATTTATATTCATATTTATATCTATACTTAAATTGATCTTTATATTCATATTGGCAATCATAGAAGTATTCACATTCACACATACATATATACACACCCAATATTCATATTCACATTTGCATTGATACTCATGTCTCAGACACATGTTGCAGCAACATGTTGCCCAATTAAACGTAGCCCATATGAAATGTTCTTTGCTTTTTTTTGTCTTTTACTGCTTCAAACATTTATTTTGATTGCTATTTGGAGCTAGTAGTAGCTGCGAGCACTATTCCCCCTGTTTCTCATGACTGTGTGTGTGTATGCGTGTGTGTGTGTGTGTGTGTGCAACATTCTTGCAACGGGCCATTCATTTCCTCAGTTCTTGCTCTGGCTTTGACTAGTTGTTGCTGCTGTTGCTTGGAATGCGCATTAATTTTCAACACACGCAACAAGCTGCAAGAAGACGAAGAAGAAGCATCAGAGGAGGCAGAGTGGGCAGAACGGGAAGAGCAGGCAGAAGAGGCAGCCAGAGCATAAGCTGCGTCAATTTCGCGCTTTACTTTTGTTGTCAGATGGTTTTAAATCAGCGTTCGCGAGGATCGAGCCAGCTCCACCTGGGCTGGGCGCTCGGCCGTGTAGGCAGTCCGGTTTGCGGTCAGCTCCTTGCGTTAACAAGTGGTTAGCAGCGCAGTCGCAGTCGCAGCTAGCAGCGCAGTCAGCTGCATGGACTGAGGCAGCTGCACGCGCCTGCCTGCCGCCTGCCTGCTCCATAATGACTTTCAAATGGGAGCCGCACAGCGATTTATGTGCGTCAAACAGACTGGGCGAGAGAGAGAAAGAGAGGGAGAGAGGAGAGGCGAGGAGAGGAGAGACAGGCACTGACGGGGGCGGGACAGGTGAGGAACTGGGCAGACCGGGCGGCCGTTTTCTTGGAATTCCGCGCGCGCTTTTGTGTACCATTTTTGTTTTCTTTTGCCTTTTGCTTTTTGCTTTTTAGTTTTTCGAATCGAGAGGCGCAAACTGTCGCAGGGCAAACGCTGCACGAACCCGTTCCGCAGGCCACTTGCCACAGCCAGAGCAGCAGCAGCAGCAGCAACAGCCACACAGCACCTGCAGCCTGCTCATAATAATGACACGCCATTAAGAAGCTGATGCCCTGATGCCATAAGGACTGGCCACATGCTGCATGCAACATGCGGCCAGCCAGGCAGCCAGGCAGCCGGGCAACCGTCTGACCTCGGCTCCAGTTTAAATGGCATATTGCGAGCGACTGTGCTTCCGTTGTCACGCCCCATTCGCTTACCACAGGACAGCAATCTCAGTCTCTGCCTCTGCCCCTTGCCCCTGCCCCTGCCGCCGCTCCTTCACTTCTGGTACAGTTGCGTTCAAGACATCACATTCCACACACAATTTAACGCCTACTTTTGCCAGCGAAACAAAACCCACAACAACAAAAATCCATAATTTCTGCGCTGCTTTTGGTAGCTCAATTAGGGAAGTTTTTTGCAAGGATTTCTTGGGCGAAACTTTCAAAAAAATATAAGATTTTAAGAAACTTAAGAAACAAAAATATATTCTTAAAAAATCTTTGTTTTGTTGCTTTTTAATTTTGTAATATTTATTGGTATAATAATAAAAGTATTATTATAATTGTAAATTTTAATATTATAAATAGTATTTCCAAACAAAGAATGTCAATTATATTATTATATTTCTAATGATTGATTGATCATGACATAGAATAAAGCTAGGGCCAAGCTGACTGCAATGTTTACTGCACTTACATCTTCAGTAAACTAATCTAATCTAGTCTAATCTCGAGTCTATTTTGAAAAGTGTTGGAAAGAGAATTTCAAAATCTCTTCAATTGGCCTTAAAACTTTGTAGACAGTTAGAACAAGTGAGTTAGTGAGTGAGAAGTTAAGGCCAAGCTTCATGACTAATTTCTAAAATATATTTAAGATTGAAGATATATAGAATTACTTAAAATATAGTTCTATACGGATGAAATTCTCATTTGATTTTCCCTAAACTATTCAGAATTAATCGACATTTTTCCATTCACATACCAAAATCATGTCAAAAGTTGCTTTCACAACTGATATGTAATTTATGAGCCGCACAAAGCTGATCAATAAATCAGTTAAAAGTTGCTTGTAAATTACAAAATATATGAATAATATTTTTTAAGTCATAATATTTGATTAGTTTATTTTTATTTATTAGTTCTAATGTCTACAAAACATAATCCATTAAATTTATTTGCTGTTGTTTTATTTTGTGGCCGCAAAACAAAATAATGAAAAGAAAAATTGAAAACTGTCAGCAACAACTGTTCAACAACAAAATCAAAGTGAATAACAGCAATTGATGGAAATCAAGCTTGAACAAAATCAAACAAAAGATGTAAAAACTATGCCTACTTATTCAAAGTCGAAGTTTTCATTTGAATCCCGAACGTTTTTTTATCACCTATGACGATCAGAGATTAGATGGTGGGATTAGTGGGATTCTAATCGTAAAGTATGTTTTTCAGATCGGTCCAGTAGCTTTGGAACCCATTCAATACAAACAAACAATCAAATCTCTTCTCTTAATATAACATAGGTATATATATAGAGCGGAAAGTAATCTTCATCAATCATTATTGACTCTCCTTCAAAATATGCTCCTTTCTGAACGATACACATATGCCATCGCCTTGTCCTGTCATCGAGGGCCTTCTTCTAGGCGCCGGCCGGTATGGCAAACGGCTCACGTTTCGAATTTTGTTTTATGTCCTCTATCGACTCAAAATGCGTTCCACGGAGGAGCAATTTTCGTTTTGGAAACAGGAAAAAGTCCGAGGGAGCCAAATCAGGCGAATACGGCGGCTGGTCAATGGTATTTACCGCATTGTTGGTCTTGTAATCGTTCACAATCGTAGATCGGTGACACGGCGCGTTATCATCATGTAAGATCCATGATTTGTTGGCCCACAAGTCTAATCGTTTGAGACGGATTTGTTCGCGCAAATTCCTCAAAACGGTCAAATAATACTCTTTCCTAAACGTTTGACCTTTCGGTACAAATTCATAGTAGACCAGAGCTCGAATATCGAAGAAAACGATGGGCTTGAAGTCATGATTTATTTTAGTTTTTGTTATTTTGTTATTGTTTTGCTCAAAGAATGAATAAAACAAAAATGTTTTATATTTAACTAAATACTGATAAGCAAATGTGCATTTAAATTTTTCAAAAATTCGTTTAAAAATTATGAGCAGTTGGAATTTGTATTTGATGGTGGGTCAAATAAGCTGTGAGCCACTGTATATCTGTTAACATATGAGCAGCTCCAATGGGGCAGTCATAAATTGAGCTGATTTGTGCTCTCACTCTTGTTATAGAATTGTAATTCCCGTCAAAAGATTTTACAATTTCTTCTATATACTAAATGCCATTGGAACTGTTTAAATAGCAATTCTCCTTCCTTTCAGATTTCCCGCTCTCCCTCTCTCTCTCTCTCCCTGTGGAGTAGAGATGTGTCGACAGACCATGTTTGTGGTGCTGCTGCTGCTCAGTTACCTCATAGCCAGTTGTAGCTGCAGCAACAACAACAACAGCAACAACTCGAGCAACATGCTCGGCGTCTATATCGAAAGAGCACCCGAGTCAGCGATAGCTCCCAAAGGTGACGAAGTGGTGTTTGAGTGTGAGCTGAACCTGCAGCCGGATAGCTTGGAGTGGCGCTTCCGACCGGCCACCAACGAGCCGTATCGCTATCTGCGGCCAGCTGCCGGCTACAATGTGACCAGCAGCAATGAGGACCGCACCTGGAAGCTGCGCATCTATGTGAATGCCCAGACGCTGGGCGACTATCAGTGCGTCGCTTGGTATGGACCCGGTGCAATCGCCTCGACCCCGGCCCGGCTCACGCTGGTCTCCATATCCATCGACAATCCGAGCGTGGGCCGGCATGCCGTGCGCTGGAGCGTGGCGCCTAAGAACTGTGTGCTGCTGCGCTGTGGCTCAGTCAGCTCCAGTCCGCCGGCCATTTGGAGCTTCTATCGGAATGGCGAGAAGCTGCCGCAGACGGAGCTGCTGCCAGGTGCCGCCGGCGCACTGGTCCTCAATTCGGTCAGTGCCAAGGATGCGGGCAATTACACCTGCGCGGCAACGAACGCCATCACCGGCGTGGAGCTGCGACTGCCCCAGGTGATCGACTTGCGTGTCGACTACACGGATCGCACCCCGCCCTATTTTCTGCTGCAGCAGCCGGCCACACAGCTGGCCGCCCGGCCAGGCGACACTGTTGTCCTGGAGTGTCCGGGCGTGGGATCGCCACGTCCTGGCGCTGTTTGGAGCAGTCCCAACGTGCCCAACATCTACCACAATCGCAGTCGCGTGCTCGCCTACGGGCTGCAGATCACGGACATCCGTCCCGAGGATCAGGGCTCCTATGTGTGCCGTCTCGACAACGGCATTGCCCCTGTGCTCGTGCACATGATCAAGCTCAGTGTGCTCGAACGACCACGCATCTCGCGCGGGCCCGACACGACTCTAACCAATGAGGGCGATGCTCTAACGCTGGACTGCGCGGCCTCCGGTCATCCCCAGCCGGAAATCTATTGGCTGATCAATGGAGAGGATGCCAGCAACGACAACGAAACCCTCATCGAGCACGGACGCCTGCTCATCCATCATGTCCAGAAGCGCCATGCGGGCGTCGTCCAATGCTTCGCACGCAACCAGCTAGGCGAGGTAAGTGCCTGGAGCAAAATTTAACTACAAATCATATCAAATTATCAACAGAGAATTATTATAAGGGATATATTCCAGCTGAAGCTAAAACATTCTCCATAAATGAAAGTTGAATCTGTCTGTTAGCTGTCAAATATAGAAATCGAAATTTATCGATATTTAGGGAAAATATCAAAGATGACTCGAGCTTACAGAGTTATGGTAGGGATGTGAAATAACCAATAATTCACAGTCCGGAAATTCTCATTTGAAATGCCATCGCTCGATATTTTTCAAATTTATTTTTTTGCTAAGTTGGTAGGACTGTCCTCAGTCCTCCTGACCAAAAATAAGCTCCATCTGTCAAGCGGACTATTTACAGCAGCTGTCCAAACCAGTCGACCTCAGTAGTGTGTTTCGATTTTTACAATGGGAAAATGAGTTGAGCAACGAATTTGCATTCAATTTTGTGTTTCGTGTGCGGAATCGTTGCGAATGTTGCAGAAGTCTGATGGGGACTCTGCTCTATCAAAAACCCAAGCCTACAATTGGTACGCAGCCTTTAGAGACGGTCGGGAAACCGTCGCAGACTTGCAGCGTTCCGGATGACCTTCAAAATCTACCACTGACGAAAACATAAGAAAAGTAAAAGGAATTTCTTGCTTGAAAATTATCATGTGAGTGTTAGAGACCCAGCACATGAACTGGACATTGGTCGTGAGCCAGCTCGCTTGATTTTTGTGGACCATTTGGGCATGAGACGCGTCGCCACTCGGCTCAATGAGCTGAATTTGTAAGAAGAAAAACATTACAAGAAACGTTTACAAGACCAACAATGCAGTAAATACCATTGACCAGCCGCCGTGTTCGCCTGACATGGCTCCCTCGGACTTTTTCCTGTTTCCAAAACTAAAATTGCTCCTCCGTGGAACGCGTCTTGAGTCGATAGAGGACATAAAACAAAATTCGAAACACACTACTGAGGTCCACTGGCTTGGGCAGCTGCTGTAAGTGCTTCGGTTGACAGATGGCGCTTATTTTTGGCATAGTAACCGAGGACAGTCCTACCAACATAACAGAAAAAGAAATTTTCAAAATTATCGAGCGATGGCATTTTAAATGAGAATTTTCGGATACCTTCCGGTCTGAAGGTATGAAATAAACAGCAAAATAATATTATAAAAAAATAAGGAGTAGACTGCGATTTTGCATCGCTAGCTCTTCTAGCAGTCGCAGCATAAAAGTCAATATTAAATATGTAAATAGACAGAGATTACGGAACATTCTGCGAGTTTTCGATTATGGGAAGTAAAGCTAAAGAGACAGCAATAGAGATAGACCGACTGCAGATGAGCAGGCATAAACATATGTATATAGAGGTGTGCTTGGAGATGACCTCTGCAACAGTATGCCCCATGGTTAATGGGCACAGGGTATAAAGCGTGTAATCTACATCAAAATAAGAAAATTCAAAAGAAGTTTCTCCCACATACATTATATAAGACATATAAACAGTTGCTCATGAAAATAGTAGTGCTGCACTGCACAGCACTTAAATCAACTGAAACCGTATACATATACCTATACATATATATATGTATGCATGTACATATTACTATTTGGCTTAAGTTTTGTGTAGTGCAGCACTACTATTTTCATGAACAGAACTGTATACTACAATATACAGATATAGAAAGATAGATATATATAGAGAGTATTTGATACTCCGTAAGCTAATCGATTTGCCTCTGCTTCACTTGCAGACGAGCGAGGGCAACATATTGCGTGTGAATCCGATGCAGATCAACGGCGATGATTACCAGCCGCTAGGCGAGGTGCCCATGCGATCGGCCCACGATTTGGGCAATGGTGGCGGCGCCTACTCGTCCGGCTCCTCGGCCTCCTCGTCGTCCTCGTCCTCTTCAGCGTCCTCCTCGGGCGGTGGCTCACGCAACAAGAAGCGCAAATACATGAGAGTTGGTAAGTTTTGTAAGTTTTTGTTCGTTTTATGCTTGGTTTCACTGTATTTCATTTTCGAGATACAATTACAATTTGAGAAGTGGCTTAGGTCTAAGAGCAATTGATTGTTTGTTGATCGATTGATCAATCAATCAATCAATCAATCAATCAATCAATCAGTAATTGTTGAACTCTTAACGTTAATCGTTAATCGCTTTAAGTGCTAATCGGTAATCGGTAATTGCTAATCGTAAAATACGGCCAGCCGAACACAGCTCGCCGTCCCGCCCACCCATAAAACAATATTTCTTTTCGCTTAAAAAAAAAGAAGTTAATTGAGGAAAAAAAAGCTTTAAAATAACTATAGATAAATATATAGACTATTTATATCTGGCTGCAGCTTCCGTTTAGAGCAGCAATTGCATATCCAATTCCATGTATTGCTGTTGATGTTGCTGCTGTTGCTGATGCTGTTGCTGCTGCTGCTGTTGCTGTTGCTGCTGTTGCTGCTGCTGCTCCTGCTGCTGCTCATCGAAGTCAACGTCTGCCTCTGCATCGCTAATGTCCTCCAGATCTCATGTACTGCTGGACTTGCGCAGCTGCTCCTCCTCCTTTTCCAATATGCGTATCTTCATCTTGAGCTCCTCGACGCGCAGTCGATGCACCTCGCGCATATACTTGAGCTCGTCCTGCGCCTTGTTCACCTCGATCTTCTTCGCCTCGGTGGCCAGCTGCTGCTCCTTGCAGCGCAGCTCTGCCTCCTTCACCTTGAAGAAATTGATGCGCTCCTCGTAGCTGTCGCCCGACTGTTGCTGCAACTGTTGTTGCTGCTGCTGCAACTGTTGCTGCTGTTGCGTGACTGCTGCTGCGGCTGCTACGTTGCTGGCGCTAACATTTGCAACGGTTGCTGCAGCCGCGGACACCGGCACAGCCACAGGCACCGGCACAGAGGTGGCTGCCGTTACGGTGGGCAGAGCGCTGAATGTGAAGGTGGGCGTGCCGCCGGTTAGTTGCATCTTAACAGCAGCTGCTGCTGCAGCCACCTGCTGCTGCTGCTGTTGTTGCTGCTGCTGCTGTTGTTGTTGCTGCTGCTGTTGTTGCTGTTGCTGCTGCACAACCACAGCTGCTGCCGCCTGCTGCTGTTGCTGTTGATGATGCGCCGCTGCCGCCGCCACCGCCAACTGTTGCTGCTGTGCCGCCAACTGCTGCTGTGCCAATTGCTGAGCCTGCGCCTGCGCCTGCGCTTGAGCCTGAGCCTGAGCCTGAGCCTGAGCTTGAGCCTGAGCCTGCGCTTGTGCCTGGGCTTGTGCGTGCGCCTGCTGTTGCTGCTGCGCCTGATACTGGGCGAGCGTGATCTGCTGCGGCTTTATCTCGCTGATGATCTGTTGATTGTAGCCGCCGGCTGTGATAGTGGCCATCGTATGCTGCTGTGGCTGCGTGGGTATCGTGTGTATCTGTGTGGCTATCAGAGACAAAGACAGTGAGAGAAAGAGAAAGAGTTAAATACAAACAATTGTGATTATCACTTCACGGAACTCACCGGTCGCATCTGTGGGATGCTTGATTTGCAGAATGATCTCTTCGCGGGGTCGCGCCGGCTTGAAGTGCAGCAGATCGGTCAGTGTTAGCTTTTCGGCACTTATTGAGTCGACGTTGATGCGATGGTGCGTGTTCAACATGCTCGCATTCGCAGCAGCAACTGCGGCGCTCACCTGCAGCTTCTGCATCTCAGCGACAGCTGATTGCTGCTGCTCCACCTGGGCCTGCGCCGCCGCCTGCTGCTGTTGTTGTTGTTGTTGTTGTTGCTGCTGCTGTTGCTGTTGTTGCTGTTGTTGCTGTGCATCGAGTGGATCGTCCTCCATCTCGCTAACATCGTTGCCATCCATTTCGATCTCGTCGAAGGTATCGCCCTGCGGATTATGCTCAGAGGCATCCGGACTGATTTGATATTCCGGCTCCACCTTGACACCATCGTGATGTTGCTGCTGTTGCTGCTGCTGCTGTTGCTGCTGCTGTGCGTTGGCCGAGACAGCGTTCGCTTTGCCCATAGACGAGCTGCCGCCAGATCCGCTGCCATCCCTGTAAGGATACTGTTTGCGCAGGCTGCAAGGAATGCAAGGGATTAGTTGAAGAGCAATTGGAGTCCCGTTGCACTTACCGCGAGTTCAGCCAGAACTTTTGTATCTGCTTGATGTTGCGCATGGCGCTCACATGGGGATGCGAGTTGAAGTCACGCACAATCTTGTCCCAGGTGTCGCGCACCGAGTACTTGTTGCGCTGCTTCTTCCTGTGCTTAATGTCGATCACCTCCTCATGCAGGTGGAAGAGCGTGTAGAGCACCTCCTTCTCTTCGGCGGTGAAGCGTGGCGTTAGCGGCATCTGACCCTTTGAGCTGCCTGCCGTTGAGCCATTATTGTTGGAGTTGCTGTTGTTGCCGTTTGTGTTGTTGTTGTTGTTGCTGTTGTTGGTGGGGCTGCCATCGCCGCTGACGTTGACCGTCGCCTGGACGACGGTCACATTGTTGCTGGCAGTGGCGGCACCGGCGCCAGCATCTCCGGTTGCCGACATTCTAGCTCAATTGCAAATATCTCCTTTCTTTGATGGTTTGTTTATGTTATTTTGTTCTTCCTCCACCTGTTTTTCTCCTTTTGTTTTGAGTTTTTCAGAATTGAGTTTGTTTATGAACCACACGAATCACTTGAGTGACAGTTCGCGAGTTCCAAATTGGTTGGCAAGCGTGTGAGCAAGCGTGTGAGCGAGCGTGTGAGCGAGCGAGCGAGCCAGCGAAAGAACAAACAAGTCCAAAAACGAGTCCGAGTCCGAGTCGGAGTCGGAGTTCGATACCGAGTCCAAGTTCGAGTGCGAGTGCCAAAAAGTGATGCCGAGTAGCGAGTAAAATACGAAAATCAATTGCACTCGTTTTGCTAATACACACACACACACACACACACGCACACATATACACACAGATGCACAGTGAGAGTGAGAGCGAGAGCGAATGCGCGCGTGTGTGAGCGTCAGTGTGAGTCGTTTTTGTCTGTTGTCGTTGCCCGATGTCGGCTGTCCGTCCGCTTGCCACTAAGGAAGAGAACTGCCACTTTAAATTGCACTAGCAATGTCTATGAGAATATTGCTACGCTCAACTACTGTACACATTTGCCACTCAAATTTGCATTTGATTTAATTAAGTTTGGCATTTAATGTAAATGCGCGGGCTTAGTTGGCTGAGGTTCTTTTTATTTATATATATATGTATATATTTGTGGCAGGCAGAGCCACCAGCAAGCACAAAAAAATTCCGCTCAAAACGCGTACGCAGCTATAACAATACTACTCAATGCTGTACAGCGATACTACTCAATGCTACAACACAATACTACTCATGCTGTTAACAGTGGTTCCGTGCTCCGTTTTGCGTGCTGTTGACTCACTTTTGCGTTTACATTGCACATTGCAGAGCACTGTTTGCGCCAACAGCATTAACCAACACTTGCATGCTGAGAACTTAAGCAAAAATTGAGTTAAATTTAATTTGAAAATGAAAAACTTACAATTGCAGCGAATATGGTGCCGCCATCGCGACCCAATGTCACACGGCTGGCCGACGACGCCGTCATGCTGCGCTGGAATGTGCCCAAGAACGACGGCCTCGCCATACAGTTCTTCAAAGTCCAATATCGAATGCTCGGCGACAACGCTCGCAAGATTCCGCGCGAGAATTGGCAGACAACCAATGAGAACATACCCTACGGCAGACAGCAGCAGCGTGACCGCGAGCGGGAGCGGGAGCGGGAGCGGGATCATCAACGGGATCACCATGAGCCGGGCCTCAAGAATTTCACTTCGTCTGTAACGGGCCTGCGTCCGGATCGCAATTATCGCTTCCGCATCGTAGCCGTCTACTCGAACAACGACAACAAGGAGGGCAACACCTCCGTCAAGTTCTTCTTGCGACGTGGCGCGACCAAATCGAATCTGCCCGTGCCCGAGCTGCGTGAAATCGAATCCTACTCGGAGTCGGCCGTCCTGCTCCACTGGACGCTCGCAGCGACGCCGGCCGCCCAGCTGCATAATATCGACGGCTATTACGCCTACTATCGTCCGGCTGCCTCGGCCTCCGAGTATCTGAAGGCGACTGTCGATGGCGGCCATGCGAGGCGCTTTAAGATCGACCAACTCGAGCCGGGCACCGCCTACGAGTTCAAGCTGCAAACCTTCAATGCCCACGCCGCCTCCGACTTCAGTGACATCAAACAGGGCCGCACGACAAGTGAGTAGAGCAACAGAGCCAGAGGCAACTGTAATGCATCTCCTATTCCTCTGCAGAGTCTTCCAGCCAAACGCCGCCCGCCGCTGCGCCTACTCCGAATGGCAAGTCGTCGGAAGAGCAACAGAACTCCATCTATCCGGTCATAGCTGGCGCCGCTGGTGGCGGCCTTCTGCTGCTCATAGCCATTGCCGTGGCCTGCCTGTGCTTGCGGCGTCGCAACAATCCCCAGCCTGAAGGTAAGTCCTTTGCCTTTGCTGCCTACAATTCCAGTTCCTCATGCCGCTCTCTCTCTCTCTGTCTCCGTCTCTGTTTCAGATGAGAACAAGCCGCAATTGGATCACATTCAAGCGGACTTTGTTACATCTGCCGTGCTGGGCGTCGCTCCACACCACAACCACAACCACAATCACAAGCCGGGCGACCTGCGGCGTCTGAATGGTGTTATTCCGCGCATGAACATCACGCCGAATCCGCTCGCCCAGGACCCCGCGGCCGACAAGGTAAGCGCTCGTATCTGCTTCACTTTCTGCCTGTCTCGCTCTCACAGTATCCGGACAACTGATCCACTTTCCAATTATGGCTTTTATATCTCGCAATCAAAACAAAAACAAATCAAAAATGTTTAGAGAAATACAAAAAACAAAACAAATCAAAACCTTTTCGCTGGTTGCTTGGTCAAAATTTTAAAACGTTTCTCGCCTCGCCTTCGCCTTTGCCTTTGCCTCGCCTTCACTGCTGCTGGCAAATCTCTCTCTCTCACTTACTCTCTCTCTCTTTCTCTCTCTCTCTCTCTCTCTGACTCATTCTTTTGCTTTAAGTTTCTCTGTTATAGTTGGCCAAGTCTCTAATCTTCTCTTAAGCTAAATTATAAACATTCTCTCATAGCTCTCAGGACTTATCTCTTAGGAAAGTATTAGAGCTTTTAGGTCCCTTTATAATAAATAAATCTATTCATATTTGTTATCTATATCTTTATCTATAGATTGGCAACAAAGTCAACTTTCAAATCAATTTCATCTCTAAGTCGCTCAACTGTTCAAGAGACGACGCCACCAATGTCATTGCCGTAGCCATTTCTGATACTCCGAGCGGGTATTATTTATTATGATCCTATTAAGCGTATAAAAACACAATTATTGCCGATAGCTTAGAGCTTAACATTAGAATGGCATTAACATGACATTTACATGGCATTAACATGCCATTAAATGACATTAACATGACATTTATCTGAAGCGAGCTTAGCTCAATCCCAATTTGTGAATGGAAACAAATCTAGTAAGAAATATTGAATATCATTAGGAATGTTCCAAGTAGAGTTAGATATCGATATTATTGATACAGAAGACTATCTCTATATAGAAGACTATCTATATATAGAAAACTATCTCTATATAGAAGAATATATCTACATTTGACTTCTCTTTGGGCAACTGTTTCTCTGTCCATCTCACTCCCTCATCTATCTTTAATTGTTGTCAATTTATTTCTCTCCCTTTCTTCGCATTCCACTTTGAGTTTTTGGGCCGCTTTATCTATCTTTCTTCTATATTTTTTACTGTTTATGCCTTCTCTCTGTCTCTCTCTCTCTCTCTCTCTTTCTTGTATTTTTCTATGCCGCCTTCTCCATCTCTTTCTAGTTTTGATCTCTCACACTTCTGCATCTCTTTCTCTCTCTCGCTATCTTTTCTTTTCTATGTCTATTTCAATTTTTCTTATTCTTTTTGTTAGAATTCCTTTTCTCGTTTGCCATTCGCTTTCTAGAGATTCTATCTCACTTTATCTATTTGCTTCCTTTCTCGCTCTCCTTTTCTCTCTCCATCTCTCCTTCTCCCACTCCTTTTGTCTTTTGCTAGTTGATCGCTTCTTCTGCTCCTCCTGCTGCTTTCTTTTATCTTCGACTCGTTTCAATCTCTTCCGGTTGCTTGGTCTTCTCTCTCCCTCAGCCTCGTGCGCGCTCTCTCTCTCTCTTTCTCTGTTTGTCGCTCTCTCTCTTTCTCTCGATCTCCCCTCGACTCGTTCGCCATTTTGCCAAACTGAGCGTCCCCTGTTCCAGAATCGCAATGTAATGGAGCTGCGCTTCCTGCCGCCCGCCGTCAATGGCGTCGCCAGTGGCGCCGCATCGGAGCAGCCAGCGCCGGCTGCTGGCGCGGATATATATGCTGATGCGGATGTCGATGCCGAAATGGAAGCGGATGCAGATGCGGATGCGGATATTGCTGTCAGTGAAAAGGCTCAGACGTGCGCCTCGTCTTCTTGCGAGACTCTGGAGGCATGCGAAGGTGTCAGCCAGTCCCAGTCCCAGTCCCAGTTGCAGTTGCAGTTGCAATCGATACCAGTGTCTACGGAGGCGCCCAGCAAGCCGCTGCCGCCGCTGCCCAAAAAAACAGTCGCTGCCAAAGCGCAACAACAACTAAACGTAAATACCAACAACAACAAAGAAAAGCGAAGAAATTTGGGAGTTGAGAAACGTTTTTGAAATTTTGTTGCCAAGCCACCAGCCACCATTTGTTGCATGCAACACAGCTTCATGCACAGCAGCTTTGTCTGGCTTATTCAATCACACTAATGTTAATCTCTCTCTCTCTCTTTCTATGTAGGGCAATGCAATGGTTGCTGCTGCCGCCGCTGCACTGCATCAGCCAGGCCTGCATCATGCGCAGCCATATCATGCGCCCGGCACGCCCACCTTTCCACACAAGCGACACGACTTTCAGCAGCTGCAGGCGCCGCCACCTGTGCCACCGCACGCCACCTACTACCAGCAGCAACAACAACAGCAACAACAACAACAACAACAGCAGCAGCAGCTGGTCGCAAGCGGCGCCTCGCCCATGTTAGACCAACAGCGACGCACGTTGGAGCGCAGCGTACGCAGCCTGCAGCAACAGCAGCAACAACAACAAATACAGCAACAACATCCGAGCTATGGCCTCGATGATGGCCAGGCCACGCCCACGCGCATACCTTCGCTGCGTCGACAGCGACGCGCCTCTGGCAGCCAACCACACAACAGCCACACAAATCTCAATAATCATCATAGCAACAACCACAACAACAACAACAACAACAGCAGCAGCAACAACAATAACAACAATAATAATAACAACAACAATAATGTGCCGCACCATCTGCTGCACCACCATGCGCACCACCATCCCCACAACGTTGGCATACCCCACGTGCCGGGCAGTCCGCGCGTCCAACGTTCGCCAATGCCGGCGCGGGCTTTGATCAAGCGGACGCGCCTGGGCAGCCACACGGACAACATCTCGTCGGGCAGTCTCAACAGTATTGAGGTCTAGACCTAAGCCACGCCCCAAGGCCCCCACACCAAACACCCAACCAGCCCTCGCCCTCGATATAAGTGCATCTATCATAATTCGAATAAAAAACTTCCTTGATTTTTTTTGCTAATTTATTTAGGTTTTATTTTTAAGTTTTTAGTTGTATTTAGTCGAGCCCTTAGTTTATATAGATATATATACACATGTATCTAGATTTCTTTATATCTGGTGTTATTTATTTATTTAATTGATTAACGCAACGACAATTCGCGCACATTTATGCTTAACTATATTAGTGAGTAGTTCCCCGAGACCACGCCCCCATTTGATCAGCAGAAGTCGTAGAACCTAGTTAAGCTCTTAGCTTAAGCTCTTTTGTAAGTCGTTCAACTATTAACTTTAACTCGCTGCTTAATTTTAAGCCGTAATATTAACTAGATCTACAAGAATTTGAATTCTTTTCATACATATAAATCGATATTTAGATTAAAGTGCTACAAATTTCCGCACACACAAAAATCTCCTAAACTGTTCGATAAACACAATAAAAACAGAATACAAAATGAACTCAATTTATGTAAATTGTTTTATTGTTTATAATCTACTATAAAAGATGCTTAGACTCCATATTTAGGAGTTGTTCACTTTCCTTAAAGTTTACAGTTTGATCTATCTCTTTCTTCTCCTTCCAAATCTATATTATTGTAGCACAATACAAGATTTTGAAGATCGAAGCACATTTTCCTCAGTTACCAGTTCGGAAATATTACATTTTTCGAAGATCGAATTTCATTTAAGCCCAAAAAGCATATAAATAACGCATTGAGTTAAATTTAACAAAAAAAATTGATTGTTTTTTTTAGGCTAAGCGCTAGTTCGAGTTCGAAAAGTAATCTGTTTTAATTTACTACGTTCACAGCTAAGATTTCAGTTTTACTATTTTAAAGATTATCAAATCTTATTCAAATCTCAATTTTATTTTCATGTATCCGTAAATCACGAAAATCTAACCCAATTTGTTGGATTTGGAGTTATGAGTTCGAAAATGTACAACAATATATATATTCATGTATTCCGAAAACATTTCGATTTGAAAAGGAATTAAACTTGGCAAAGAATTGTCATTATATTATTATTATTATTGCCAATACTTGTCAAACCGAATATCAGCTAATTTAATTCGAAGCTCTTGAATTCTGGTCTCGGAGATGTTCTTTTATGACCTTACCTTTTGTAGTAAAAGTCGGATTGTTTCGATGTCTCAAAATAATATAAAATATATAAATTACATAGTTCGATCATCGAATTCGAATATCATGATATCCAAGACACAAACATTCGATGTCTCATTTCGGAGTCAATGAAATTTAGTAAAAGGACTAACTGTCTCGGGTTGACTATCATTCGATAGTTGTGATGCATCTATGATAGGTTAAAGCTGACAGATTCGAAGATCAAACATCTTGAAGCCGAACTGTATTTAGTCGTAGTCTGATTTCGAAGTCAAGCATTAGACTTCAGCTAATCAGAGTTCAGCCAATGTTTCGGAGTGGATAACTGTACCTAAATGCTAGCCCGCAATATGTTTCGGAATGATGGATGCATAATTCGATATATTCCATATTATATAGTGTTTTATTAGTCGAAAATAAAAGTACAAATTGTAAGTTTGGCTCGGATCGATTTGCAGTCCAGCAGGATGGGGAGAGTAGAGTAGAGTAGAGTAGAGTAGCGTAGAGTAGAGAATGGTTGCGAGGGCTGCTCGATGCGTGGCTGACTATGCTGGCGCTGGTGTCTCGGGCGCCTGTTCCTGCAAGCACAGAACCAGAACCAGAACCAGTTCAATGCAACAATTCAAATGAGTCAATTGGCCAGGCAAACCAAACTGCAGACGAGGTAGCTAAAGGAAACACGGGAAACTCAAAGTGTGGCATGTGCAGAGCGAGAGCGAGAGGAAAGTGAGCCCAAAAAGAAAAATAATAATAATAGATAGAGGTATGCATGTTTTTTTTTTGTAATTTAGTTTAATTTACATTAAAAAATAGAATTTGTAATTAATGAAATATAATAAAAAAAATAATTCATCAGAGCGTTCAGATGTTGGGCTGTTGGTTCGAATCCTTCATGATGTGAATTATTTTCGATAGCTGGTGTTTCTTGAAATGTTTTATCATTCACTGATCCTGACTTCATATATATATATAGCACAGATATATACTATATACTGTTATACAGACACACACACACACACACACATGTGTATATATGTGTGTGTGTGAGTGCATATATATTGCGAGATATATACACGTATATTTTGATTGATATCAGATAAATGTTGATTTGCTGTTTGCTTTTTCTGTTTCTGTTTGTTTTGTTCTTGGTGAAATAATTGTATTGTATTGAATTATTATTGTTTAGGGCGGGAGTCACGGGTGGTACAGTGGACACTACGTGGACGTGGACACTTAAGCTTCGGCCTCAACCTCCTCCTTTACCTTGGCATCGCCGGGCTTGCCCTTGGACCAGTCGGGTTTCTTCTGCGCATATCCAAGCCGAACAGAGAATATAGATTTGCAGAGAGAAATATATTAGTGTTGTCAAACATACATAGACACATATATATATATATATATAAATATTATTATACATTCCGGAACAGTTGACTAAGAGCTGTGCTGTGGGCACTACGAGACTACAAACTACAGAGACATACATACATACAGATACTAGACTAAATAGAGGTTCTTGTGTGTGTGTGTGTGAGTGTGTACCATATAAATAGACAAACAGTTGCATAGAGACAGAGATAGATTGATAGAGAGATAGATAGAGAGAGAGAGAGAGAGAGAGAGAGAGATAGTGTGTGTGTGTAATACATAAAGTGACATTGGAGGACACTCGGTGCTCAAACATTTAAACACACATCATCATTTCACACAGTTCTTACACTTTTTGGCTTGCTTTAGAGAAGAGGCATCTTTTATCTTTTTCTATCGGAGCGTTCACAGCAATTTTGTTGATCGTAGCATATATAGTATAGTATAGTATAGTATAGTATAGTATAGTATATTGTATATATCAAGTTATAATGCTTAGCCTATGCCTGTCTAGTATCGTCGGCGAACTTACCTCCTTCTCTTCCTCCTCCAGTGTGAACTCCTTCTTCTTAACCACCTTCAACTGGTTGCGGAAGTTGAATTCAGCGGCCTTCTTCTGCAGCTTGGCAAATTTGTTTTCGTATTTGGAGACCTTCTTCAAGGCTGGCTTAACGCTGTATATGGATGGGATACAGATTAGATTAGGGCAGTTCGCAACCAATTTCATTTCGTTTTATACGCTTGCAGCTGATACATAGCCAGGCTCTCTTGAACTATCCATAAGAACTCAGCTTTTACTTAAGCTTTCTTTCTGAATTTTAGTTTTCAGCTTGCTTTTAGCTATAGAATATTAATTTTTCATAAATCACTTTGATTAGTTGACTATTTCTCGAGTTAACCATATTGAAAGATGGTAAAATTCATGCAAATATTTTTTAAAATATATATAAAAAGTCTAGCTAAGCATGTTTTTATTACTATGTATCACTTCTTGTATTTCAAGTAGATCAGATATATATCTCCTGTATATATATATCTAGAGCTGCAAGCGTATCTCAGCTTAACTTCAACTACTTACAATTTGCCGCGAAGATCGTTAACTTGAGCATTGAGATCGTTGATCTGTAGTTAGCGAATGAGAGAGATCAAAGAGAAAGAAGTACAGTTAGCATACAGATATATGATATATATGAGAGACAGATTTGCCAATAGACTCTAGATGTGCTATAGAAAAAAAAACTACTTCAAATCTCAAATATCAAAATCAAAATGCGGGCAAATTGGGGGCAAGAAGACGTGCACACGAGGCATGCAGCAAACACTGCTACAGTTACAAGTTACAACTACAGTTACAAGTTACAGTTACAGTTACCAGCTACAGTTAAACTTACAAGTTACAGTTACACTTAGAGCTAAAAGTCTACGCATATCATTAGCATTAACATTAGTCATTGTAATTACTTATGGCTAGATTAGCATTGTGCAGCCGATGCATGCGTGCGAGCGAGCTAGCAAGACAAGCCAAATGTGCAGTTAGGTTATTTGGTCTAACGGTTGTTTTTGTTTGCTTTTGTTTTTTTTTTACTTTTGTTTTAGAGGGCAGCTAAGGTCGGTTTTCATTAGATTTGATTTCTTTTGTTTTGTAGTCGATTGAAGAACAGCATAACATCCAAATGTCGATTTTCTCTATATTTTTTATGTTTTTTTTAATTTTTTGTTATTTTTTTTTTTTTTTGTTTTTTGATATAGTTTTGACCTAGATGAGACTTGAGCGTACTGGAACTGGGGCCTGAGGTACTGCACAGCAAGGCACATACATACATAACATACGATACATTGATTGATTGATTGATTGATTGATTGATTGATTGTACGTCTCTACAGCTACATAGGGTTCACACACAGAGAGAGTGAGAGAGAGAGAGATACATATATGTATATGTATATATATATATATATATATTCAATATATATATATATATGTGTGTATAGAGAGAGAGAGAGAGAGAGAGAGAGAGAGAGAGCGAGTATAATTATCTGCTTTGTTTTGTGTTTTCCTTTTCGTTTCTTTTCTTTTTTCTATTTTGTTTGTTCGGCTTCGTGTTGTTGTTGCTTGTGATAACGGTAATAATAAATCATAAATAGTAACGGTAATTAAGTAACGGTAACATTTAGTGGGCAGCGGTAACCAGCATTAGCTATTAAAAAGAAGGTTAAAGCGAACCGACTTCGAAATCGATTTCGAACTCGAATTCGAAATTCGAACTCCAATTTGCCTGCCTCAACTATTTAATAATTATTTCATATTTTTCAGTTTTTTGTTTGTTTTTTTTTTGCTTGTTTTTTTTTATTAAATTCCAGGAAATCGACGCTTGGCTTTGATGCTCTTCAATTGCTTGGATTTTATGCTTTTTGCTTTTTTCTTTACAATCAGTGAGGTTAGGGCGCGCGTCAGGTGGAAAGAGTGAGAGAGAGAGAGAGCGATACAGTTACAATGAAGTCAATTGCTTACAGCCCGCTTTCGAACATTATTTACAATGAAGTGCGAGAGCATTGCGGGATTTGCAGGTATTTATAGATAAATGCATATATTCTTTAGAGACAGAGAGAGAGAGAGAGAGAGAGAGAGAGAGGGCAGGTGAGCAGAGCGGATAATTTGTGGCTTATGTGTGCTGTTCTTGTTATTTGTTTGTATGTGTGTGTGTCTCTGTGTGAATGTGTCTTTGGCTGCACATGCAGAATTTTCGTAAGGGTAAAAAACTATTGCCTACATTTGTGCGCGTGCTAACGTGCTTTGTGCTAAGTGTGCGTTGTCGTATACGTGTGTGTGTGTGTGTGTGTGTGTGTGTGTGTGTGCATGTGAGTGTGCGTGTGAGATAAACGGACGCAACGGACAGTGGCAAAAGAAAAAAACACGCGAAACAGCGAAACAAACAAATTATCACAGAAAAAAATTAATAAAGAATGAAAAAGTTTTTTTTGTTTTTTTTTTTTAGAATTTTTATAGAAAACACAAAACAATGTCACAGAAATTGTTCGAAAAGTGTGTGAGTGTGTGCCTGTGTGTGTGTGTGTGTGTGTGTGAGTGTGTGTGTCAGTTGCAGTGCTAAACAACGACAAGAAAAACAGTGTTGTGTAGTGCAATGTAAGTGCTGCGCTTGCCAAATGAAAGGAACTGGTGCATTGAATAACAGTAGCTGAAGTAACTGCAGTAACTGACAGAGACAGCCGCAAAACGAGTTACCAACAAAATTCTAAGCTCAATTGGATCGAATAAATAACAAAATTATTATAAATGGAAATAGAGCTTAGACTACAGCCATTTGAAATGCTTTGAGCAACTCAAGTTATATAAAATCTTTAAATCATCTCTATAGTCAGTATAGCTCTATGTCATCCGGTTTCTTTTTGGGTATTCGAACAAAAAATGCATATATTATGGAGTTGTTCTATTAGAGTTGCTGTATTATAAAGACAATTCTTTGTCACGAATATCTATAGTTCGAATCAAAACTGAAAGAAATGCATAGCTAAGGCTGTGAATGAGAGAGGTTGGTTGTGTGGGGCAAATGCTCAGTGCACGATATTCCCTTGACAGATCAAGAGATCAAAGAGAAAGTCTTGCCATCAAATGTATTTTTGAAAAACTTTTCGATTCGATTAGAGCTAATACTGATTGTAGAAACGATTCAAGTCTTTAGATTCCTGATTCTTGACTCAATGCTGTTTTGCCTGTGGAATTGTCTGTTTCGAGAGTTTGATTTCAATTCAAAATTTGTATAATTCATATTATATAGACCATATATACAGACTGAATATAATTTGTTAGATTATATAGACTGGATATACTATACATAGACTATAGAGACACTACTATAAGGACTTTACTCTAATGATTCACTGCACTTTTGTTGTTGTTGTTTGATTGTTTCGATTGATTGGATTGTGTTTCCGCTTGTTTCTTTTGCTTTTCAACATGAGTTTAGCAACGGCATATTAAGAACTTGATGAAAACTTTGTAGAATCAATTTGGAAGTACGGAACCATCTACATACATATAACTATGTATACATATAGAGGTGTATATGTTGGCATGTATGTATGTATGTATGCTATATATTATAAGTATGGGAGACGCATGTATTTTGATTGTTGTTGTTTGTTTGTTGTTGTTGTTGTTTTTTTGTTTTTTGTTGTTGTTGTATGTGAGCAAGTCAGAGAGAGAAAGAAACACAGTTACAAATAGAGTCAAATACTTTGGTTTGTTTTCCCAAAGAACACACACTAGTATCAAAAAGTTTTCATATTTGATGCAGAAAAAATACAGAAAAAAAACGGAAACGTAAAAAACATATGATACTAAACAAATTGTATGTCTGGTATTTTTTGGTATTTTTTTTTTGAAATTTTGTTTTGTATTTTTTTGGAATTGAATATTTGTTGCAGTACCTCCCAGTCTTTTTTCCTGACTTCGTATTCCAGATCCCATTTCTGGCCTTCACAAATATACATACGCTCGTAATACTCTTCGCAAATCTCTTGCAATTCGCCTGTAAAAACATATTTTGTTGTTGTTGTTTTTCGATTTTTGAATGGATTTTTTTGAGTTTGTTTTTATTTTTTGTTTGTTTGTCGTTTTATCGTTTTGCTTTTCATAATCGACGAATCTTAAGATACTTAATTTACATTTATGTATGCATGATTTATGGTTTATAACTTTTTACTTTTTATAGTTCTACGGATATATATGTATATATATATATATTTATATATATATATACATATATATATATGATATGTTATTTTTCTATTTTTTATATATTCTTTTTGTTTTTTAGATGTTATGTGTTCGGTAAGAATTCTACCTGAATTTGAATAGATTTTGACTTGGAGTGATTTTAGTTGAGTTTTCTTTTCTTTTTTTGGAATGGGGCGCAACGTACGGAAACTGAGAAATGTCTTGGCTGTAGTTGTTGTTAATGTTGTTGTTTTTTTTTGGTTGGTTATGGTTGGTATCGGTATCGGTATCGGTATCGGTATCGGTAACGGCTGTGGCATCGGTATCGGTATTGTGGGTTATACGTAAATCAGAAACGTTTTCAGTTGGGCTCAGTTATCGATAGATCAAGCAGAGAGACAAACAGAGAGAGAGATATATAGAAAGAGGGAGAGAGAGAGAGCACGCAGTTCATACATGTATATATATTTATATATATACATATATAGTACAGCTATAACCGACCTCTAGCCCAATTGAATAACGTTTCTTAGTTAAATTTTTGTTTTTTTTTTTTTGGAGGGAGTCTCCCAAACGAATAGTTCAAAGCACGCGCCGATTTTTGTTTGTTTGTTTGTTTTTTTTGCTTAGTATCGTGCGCCTTATATATTTATATATATGTATGTATATATGCAATTATTAAATAGAGAGAGATATCTGGTGTGTATATATATATATAATAATAATAAAAATACGTTTTTTTAAATATATATTTTTTTGGCTTTGTACTTTTTTTGTTGTAGTTTAGCGCAGTTAAGAACAATATCAAAAATTAGGTTTAAGATCAGAAAAAAAGAACTAAAAAAAATTGCGATTAAGTTGAATTAGGGGCAGATAATTATATAAAAAAATAAAAAAAATGATTATAAAAATAATAATAAATAAATTATTATTATTAATACTATGGCAATATATATATTGCTATATATATATATGTTTATTAATTTTAATTTTGTATTTGTTTTTTGTTTTCAATAGATTTTTATAGTAAATAATAATAATAAACATTCACATATCGGTTGCTCTTGTATTTTGTTTTTGTTTTTGGTTTTTGGTTTTTTATTTTGTATCTTGTGTGCTTGTGTTTTGGTATTTTGTATAGTATTTTGTTGGTATTTGTTTTGGTTTTGGTTTGGTTTTGATTTTGGGTTTCATTGTTGGGAAATTTACCTCTTGTGCTTTGACTTTCTGCACGTGCTCTAAATCAAATTTATCGCCCTCCAATTGGTAAAGTCGTTGCCAATATTGTTTGCATATTGTTTGCAGTTCGGCTGCGGTAACGGTAAACGGTAAGCGGTAAACGGTAAACGGTAAACGGTAAACGGTAAACGGTAAGCGGTAACGGTTATAAGTAAACGTCAATCAAACGTTCAACGCGCGCCAGAGTTCGTGTGTGTGTGTGTGTGTGTGAGAGAGAATGTGTTCATGTGTGTGTGTGTGTGTGTGTGTGTGTGTGTGTGTGTGTAAGTGTACGTGTGTGTGGGTATTTGTGCAAAAAGAGACGCAATTAGATGCGGTTATAAGAATATATAAAGACAGTAAAGAGACAGAAAGAAAAAGAAGGAAAGAGAGACAGAAACAGAGAGAGAGAGAGAGAGAGAGAGAGTTTATGTGTGGGTTGGTTTTTTTGTGCGTGTTTTTTGTTTGTAGTGAAAATAGTTTAAAGAGTAAAAGTTAAAGTGAGAGGGAGAGAGAGAAAGAGAAAGAGAGAGAGAGAGAGAGCGAGTGACAGAGACGCACATGTAACGCGCGTCGTTCGGCGCGTATCAGAAAAGAGAAGGAATATATTCGAAATTAATACATAATAGTCAGAGATTGAGCTGTATCCTTAGCTTTACGATATATATATATATATTTTTGAACACCTACAATTGTTGCATATACATAAATACATAATAATTGTGCTTTGCTTGCTTCAATTTTCTTTTGTTATTTTATTTTGTTTTTTTTTACTTTTACTTTTTACTTTGTTTACATCGTTTTTTTTCAGTGTAGTGCGCTTTATTTTTGATTTTGCATGAGTTGGGTGTCTGTTGTGGTTGTTGTTGTTGCTGTTGTAGTTGTTGTTGTTGTGGTTGTGGTTGTGGTTGTGGTGGCTGCGTGACTGTACTTGGATATGTGTGAGAGGCCCTGCTTATGAACTATGTGAACGAGAGAGAGAGAGAGAGGAGAGAGCGAAGAGCTCTTCTCGTTGCACGTAATTTACTCGGTGTTAGCTAACTACTCGCTACTTGTTTAGCTACTCGTTACAAAGGCGACTCGCCAAAAAGAAACCACTCGCTGCATAAGCTACTCGCTACTCGCTACTCGTTGACTATGTACTTGATCACTACTCGTTGTTAGCTAAGTACTCGCTGGCCTATTTGTATGCCTAGGCGTATTCGTTCGCGCACTCGCTGAACCTATTAAGCCCTATTTGGCCCTCAGAGCGTTACTCGTTACTCGTTGTTCGTTGTTCGTTGTGCGTTGTTCGTTGTAGTTCAATTAGTAAAAGCTGTTTGCAAAATACAAAAAGTAACAAAACAGCTGTACTACGACAACAAGACGACAACGAAGCCATTGCTAAAAACGTACTTAAGCTAGTTAGAAATTCGTTATTGTTCTCAAAAAACAAGAGTGTGAAAAATAAAAGCCACAAAAAGCAAAATGTTGGCCAAAATTACATTAAAATATATATGGATAGATAGACAGATAGATAGATACTTAAGAGCTAAAAGGAAAAGGCAAAGGCAAAGGCAATAACAACAGCGTGTATTTGGCAGTTGTTGTTGTTGTTGCTGCATAGGTTTAGTAGAGGCCGCGAGTTAGTTGAGGTCCGTCGAGCCGACCTTGAAGTCGCTCGACTTTCCACTTAGCAAACGGGTTAGCTGGTTATTGGCACTACGACTACAGGGATTAATACTCGTTTTATATACTCTTTACTATCGCCCAGTATGTCAAACGGGTGATTGGACAAATTTTGAACGGTGCTCTCTTGGTAAATTGGTATTCAAAACTTGTACTCGTGGCTCTCTTCCATACAAAATCAAAATCATGGAAGAAAACGAGATGACAAAAATTACAGTGAACGAATCTAGAAATTATCTACGTTTATGCTAGCTACTTTGGGGGTTGCGACGGGCGTAACCCCGGGCGGGAACACACACACACAGACTGGCCGCCAGGGGGCGTTTTGGTGCCGGCATCTCTGGAATATTTGCATATATCTTTCAGGTGCTGCTCACAGACTATGTTTGCTATCCAAAGTGTGTGTCTGGACCAATGTTATTAACAGTTCTTTGTTGTCTCAAAGAGAACTAAACCAAGCTACAAATAATTCCATCGATCTCTAGTTGAATTATCTAGTTCCGCATCGCTGGGAACTTGGAACAAATCAGATCAGATCGAGAAACAGAGTGAGAGAGAGAGAGAGAGAGAGAGAAAGTTATGGGTGCAACGCTTGCCTCAAAGTCCTTTCTGGCTACCTCGTGCTCCACATCGTATTTCTCAGACTCCAATTTCAGTATCTTACTGTTATAATCCTGACAAACTTTCTGTAGTGTATCTGCGAATGTTAAGACGAGTGAGTTTTGTTGTTGTTCTGCTTCAATACTTGGATATGATTTGTTGTCGGGTCTCAAGTACTGCACGAACTGCAGACGAGTGTGTGTGTGTGGGTGTGGCTGGGTGGGTGTTGGGTACAGTGTGTGTGTGTGTAAAAGAAAAGGGCCGAGTGTGCTTTGCTATAGTGTACAGGTGTGTGCGTGTGTGTGTGTGTGCTTGTTGTGGGTCAAGTGAGAGAGAAGAGTTCTTCACAGAGAGAGCGAGAGAGAGAGAGATTGGACCAAAGAGAGAAAGAGAGCTAGAGAGACGTGGAGAGACTTACAGGGCGCCACAGCTCGAGCTGTAGCATCAATTACCTAGAATTACCACAACAATTACTTGAGTAATTATGAAGTAATTAAGTAGGAATTCCGTTTAATACTGGCAGCTAAAGTCACTCAATCATTTGAGCTAGTGAGCACATAAATATTTACAATTACTTTGGTAATTAAAAGGAATTACTCAAGTAATTAACTAGGTAATTTGCAGTGGGACTCAATAGTACGCTAGCTAAATTATGAAACTCATGTGAAATTAGGCTTACAGATTAGATAAACGAGTAGATATATAGATGTATGTATAGAGGGGGAGTATATAAGAGGGTTTATGTATGTACAAGGACTTTGGCTTTAGTTTTTAGTTGTTTTTTTTTTTTGTTTGCTTGAGTAAAAAGAATTCACTGTATACAAAATGGTTTTGTACGAAAATTAAGTGTATTATACAAATATAGTTAGACAGCAATTGAAATATTTATATAGATAAAAAGAGAGAGTGAGAGAGAGAGAGAGAGAGAGAAAGAGAGAGAGAGAGAGAGATATTTATATAGCTGACATTTGCTATTGTTGTTGCTATTGCTGCTGCTGCTGTTGCTGTTGCTGTTGTTGTTGTTGTTGTTAAGCGTTAAATTTGTTTTAGACTTTTGATTTTGATATATAGATATATAGATATATATATATAAAGAATTAAGATGTGGATCGCAGGATAAATAGATAGATAGATAGATAGTTATGTAGTAGATATGTGCGTGTACCTCAACATCCTTGCGTTTAACAACATACTCAAGATCATATTTCTGGTCCTCCAGCTTATTAATCCTGTCATAATGTTGCTTGATCAGGGTTTTCAGTGTGTCTGTGCGTCAATCAAAATTTGTATTTGGCATCGTGACAAAACACACACAGATACAGATACAGATACATATGTAGATATGGGTATATATTTATATATGTATATTGTTGGGTAACATTCGATATGGTCATTGGTGTGTGTGTGTAGGTGTATAGGTGTATAGGTGTATAGGTGTGTAGGTGTGTGTGTGTGTATATAGACAGAGACGGTCAACGGAAAGTGTGGGAGGAGAGAGAGAGAGAGAATAAGTGATATATTTCAATATATAACATATGGTTGTGTGTGTGTGTGTAGGTGTGTGCGTGCGTGTGTGTGTGTGTGTGTGTGTGTGTGTGTGTGTGTGTGTGTGTGAAGCGCAACTGGTTGTTGTTGTGTTTATATTTTCTCTTTTGTATATAGTGTGTGTGTGTGTGTGTGTGTGTGTGATGATAGATGACACTTTTGTAGACTTTTAATGTTTATGCTTCAACTTAATTTTCATTTTCATTTTTTAAAAATTTTTTAAGCTGAAAACAATATGAAAACTGCAAATAAAATTAATTTTAATTTTATTTGCAGTTTTTCTCTTTTATTTATTTTTTTGTTTTTTTACTTCAGCTTAATATTTTTCATTTTTTTTTGGTTTATTTTTATGAGAAATTGTTTTTATTATTTATTTTTCTTTTTTTCTTCTTTAATTTATTTTCATTAATTTGTTTCGCTTGAACCGCTGGCACTCACCTTCGCTGGCATCACTGAGATTCCTGGGGCTGCCGCAACGTTCTTCAATGATGCGTCTACGTTCAGCCGCTTTGCGTTCCTGCTCTTTCTTCAATTCCTCAGCGGCTTTCTTGCGCAGCAACAACTGAAAGACGACGAGACGCCGATATGAGTACTTGAATTACCCAGTGCTCAGTGCGGCCACCTAGCTAAACTTTGCACATCTGGCAACACAAATAAGAACAGCAAATGTTTTCGGATGTTTTTGTCCTTTGCTCTTCACTTATCTGACAACACTTTGCAAGCTTTTTCTAAGCAACCCACATAGATATGCAAGCTATCGAGCTTCAATTCGTCTTTCTTTGTAGTGTTGCCACTTAGCAACGTTTAGCTCACGTCTGGCAACGCTAAAGCTTTAGCTAACTCGTCAACTTTTGCACTTACCCGGAGTTTCTTCTTCCTTTCTGGGGTCATGAAACCCTTCTTGGCCTTCTTGGCCTTGGAGGCTTCCTCCATGCGCTTGCGCACCTCGGCGCGCTTGCGCTCGATCTCAGCCTGTTTAGCCTTCTTAGCCTGCAAACAGAGTCGAACACACAAATGTCAATTAGCATCGCTTACTGTTATCGTTTTTGTTATCGAAATAGAACATGTAGATGGCACACGCAGATGACGTTGGGTTTGGGGTTTCTTGTTGATTGGCGGCTGCGTGAACATTTCTTGGACTTGGCGAATTGGCGCTGGCGCCCACACACACGTACACCAGTGTACCTCCTCGGCCTTCACTTTGGGATCGTTGGGATCCTTTGGCGGGCCGGCGGGTGCGGCAGCCGCTTTGCCATTCGCAGCGGGCGCAGCAGCCGCTTTGCCATTCGCAGCGGGTGCGGCGGCAGCCTTTGCAGCGGCAGCGGGAGCAGCAGCTGGGGCGGCAGCTGGAGCTGGTGCAGCTGGCGCCGCTGCAGCCTTTTTCTGCAATTATACAGAGAAGACAAGAGACAAGAGAGATAAACGATTAGCGATTAATTATCGATAAGTGTTTGGTCAAATAGAACATTAACATAAAGAGCAACGCTACACAGACAGCACAACGACAGAACGAACAGTGGACAATCGATAAACGACAATCGACAATCGATAACATTGATCACTTGACAGTTCGTCCAATGCAGTTGTGTATATCGGCAGCGTTATCGGAACTAGAGAGCCATCTGTGAAAGCAAGAGAAGCCTGTGCATGCGTGTAAAGCTTAAGCGAGCGCAAAGACTACATAGCTGAGCCTAGTTTATCGATTAATTTACTTCGATTAGATTCGATATTTGTCGAGCTAATTCAATGAACTCACCTCAATTCAGTTGCTCTGCCTTGCAGTTCGCCAGCTTCCTGTTCCGTATGCCCAGTTCCTAGATCTCCCTAGATTTCGAAGCTTTTCAACACTATTTCAACTGCAATTCGTATAGTGATTAAGTGCCTTTCTATGCGATTCACTGCAACTCTTCGATACTCACCTCACCTCATCATCAGCCATTTTGATTTGTGTTTTTTTGAGTTACTGCAAGTAAAAAGAGTTGAGCACCAAACGATGAGTGTGTTTTGAATGAATCGCAATGCAAATGCCGACTAATGCATAAGCTCATCAGCCACACACACAGTCACACACCCACACAGACTCCTAATAATGCGTGGGCGTTTGCCGACAGGCTGTCATTTAATTGGCTGTTAGCAGATGTTCCATAAATTCAAAATAATTGACTGTCTACACACACACACACACACACACACATTGTCGGTGCGAACAGTGCGTATGCGCAATGCATATAGATAAAGCGATTACGTATACGCCATCGCCGCCGCACCGTATATGGGGGCAGTGCCTGCTGATCGCGCACTCTCGCTCTCTCGCTCTCGCTCTGCATATGTGCTGCTTGGGCGTGCAAGCAGGACAACCTGTTTAGCCAGCCATCCATATCCAATTACAGGCGTCAGAATGAGAGAGCAAGCCGAAAAGAGAGTGAGTAAGAGAGAGA
Source organism: Drosophila leonis (assembly GCA_035045365.1). Classification (NCBI taxonomy): domain Eukaryota; kingdom Metazoa; phylum Arthropoda; class Insecta; order Diptera; family Drosophilidae; genus Drosophila; species Drosophila leonis. The sequence continues at coordinate 8,163,645 of JAWNPC010000953.1, read as the reverse complement.
GAGAGAGAGAGAGAGCGCACTTTCTGCACTCACGAAAAGTGAAAAGCTCACGCTTAAAGCTTTCACAACAACAACAACAACTGTTTTTTTTTCTTTTATTACAACAACAACAGTTATGGTCTATATAGGCTATATAAATATCGTTATTGCCAAACGATTCGAGCGAATGCCGAAGGTTGCGCCACAATTTCAAAAGCATTTTAGCTTTCAGTGGAAGAAGCAGAGAAAAAAGCTATGGAACTTTAACACAGATATCTGAATGTTAAATAGAACGGAGACTAGAGATGTGTTATAAGTACATAAATAATATTATAGTATATATATATTTATATATATATAGCATCGATTGACTATGCGAATATAAATAAAATATTTGAGCTGCCTTCAAATTAGAATGCTTCGCATGCCTTTCAGAAAGTAGCTAAATTCTTGATTATATAGCTATTTGAATATCAACAGATATTGAAGATAAGTTTTATGTATATATATATATATATATATATATATATATATATATATGATATACATCTATGATATCTATTATCAAAGTATCTAGAATCTGAGATGTGATATATTTTTAAAAATTTGTAAAATGCTTTAGCAAATCTGCAACTATCAAGTCCCAGATAAATGCAACTAATTACAAATTTTTAATTAACTTATTAATTAATTGTTAGTGAATCGAGCTATAGCTAAAAGTAGCTATAATTGAGCTCAAATATTGAAGAGCAACGTTTCTGCATTTATAGTCTCTGCATCGAGAAAAGTATTTGAATTGGGTGAAAATTCAAATTGAAATTTCTGTTTTTCTCCATATTTCTAATGCCGTCTATTCAATTGGCTTAACAAAGTGTTCAACTCTCATGCTAATACAAAAATTCTTAAACATTTCGAAAAAGTTTTCACAAAGTTTTTGTGGTTCTGCTAACTACGCATATGAAATATATACGCGTGTGTGTGTGTGTGTGTGTGTGTATGTGTGTGTGTGTGTGTACAATGGCATATTTCTATTTTGGGTAACAGTTGTTGCTCTTGTTGCTGCTGTTGCTGTTGTTCTTGTTGCTGTTGTTGTTGCTTTAGTTGTTGTTGTTGTTGTTGCTTGGCGCTGAGATGTTCGCATTGAATTGTTGCTGTGGCTGTGGCTGTTGCTCACACGAATGTATCTTGTATCTGTCAGCTACATTTTTAGCTTTTGCACGCACACACAGGCACGTACACACGCACACACACACACACACACACACACACACACATTCCTTACATAATCGTTGCGTTCAACAACAATTATGAGAAAAGTTGGCAAAAAAAAGAGGAATTAAAAAAAAAATTTAATACGCTTTTTCCAAAGTATCTGTAAATTTAACTTGAGCGTTTATACAATATCTTTTTGCATTTTTTTCATTCTTTTATTGTGCGTTTCACACTTGAGCACTTGAAAAAAATATTTAAAAAAAACAAGTCAAAAAATATTGAAAAAAAAGAGAAAAAAAAAGAAAATCATTGTTTTTTGCATTGTTTTGTTTTTGGTCGAAGATAGTTAGGATCACGCGCACGATACGACCTCGTTGTTGGTCGTGAAAAGTAACATTTGGAACACACGAAAGACTCAGCAAGATCTCTTGAGATATTACAATTTGTACAATTTGCTTCTTTTGATTTGAAATTTGGATTTAGTTAACGTTGATTTGTGCGTTGAGTGCTTTTCTTTCTTTCTTTCGATATTGTTTGGTTCATGGTTTCTGTTACTTGGTTGGGGCATTTCGCACAGTTGGTGCGCCAGCAACCCACTCACCTTCAAGGAATTGGAAAAAAAATGAAAAAAAAACGTTGAGCGATGCTGTCGATCACACGAATCGGATGGTACTGAACGATACAAAAAGACTGAACGGTCCGACGATCCACGGCAGACTATATTCTAATGGAAGCCAACCAGTGGATACAGATACCGATTCGGATTCAGATTCGGATTCTGCACACACACACACACACGTATATATATATATATATATATATATATATACATATATATATATATGTGCCGCCCACCTGCCCGTCCTTCGATGATTGCGTTTTTGTAGAGGGGAGGGAGAGGCGCGCGCGCTCTCTCTCTCTCTCTCTCTCGCTAGCTTGCGCTCGCCAAGAGAGCATGTGTGAGTGTGTGTGTGTATCGGTGTGCGTATTTGTATCTGTATCTGGGCGCACGGCCTAAAAATAGATGCCGCTGGCAACCCAAATCGAAATGGATACCGAAAATCTGTGTTGGCCACAATTCGTACGCTCCACACTGAGCGACAATCCGAGCAGCCTGTTGCAGGCGGTCAAACACTTGGAGAAATCGCCCAAAGCATCTATATAGCTGTATGTATAATTGTAGCTATATCATATATATATATATATATATATATATATATATATAAGAATCTATCTCGCACTCTCTCCCTCTTTCACTCTCTCGGTGTTTGTCTGTCTGTGTGTGCGGTGTAAGCGGAGCCGCTTGGAATTCAATGCATGTGTTAAAAATAAGTTTGCTCCAGTTGAGCACTGAGTGGGCCAGCAGAGGAGAGATTCGGGCCTCGCCCTCATCCCCGTGGCCCCGCCTGGTGTCCCATATGCAATTGGCCAGGCATGGAGACAGTGCCATAGCATTAGCCACATTCGATTCAATTGCCCGAGCTCCTAATGCCCAGCCCTGGTCGCAACCAGCCAAAGGCAGCTGCGCCACGGACTTCAATTCGATATTCAAACATTTCAAATATACAACAAAAGTATTTTCCAGTCGCACAGCGTTTCAAAAATAAAATCATAATATAAGAAATTGGAAATTATAGAAAACATATAGATAAATATATCTATATATAAATATCTCTCTATATACATAAACAAAGAAGATAAATAACTGATTTATATATATAAAATCATTTCTTATTTTTATCTTTTTTATGGATATATTTACTTATTTCTATTCACACTAGACTACAAAATGGGTTTATCATAGGTAGACTTTGAGCTAGGGATAGACTCTATTTGTACTCGATTCTATTCTATTCTAGACAAACTGCATTTCCGCTTTCCATTAGCTTACCTATTAGCTCCGTTGTAATATCAAATATAATGTTGGCTAAATTTGCACCAAGCTCAAAAGCTTCAGTGCTTCAAAGTTAGCTTTACTCAGTCAATAGAACATTTTGAATAAGTATTTAAATATCTGGCAAGTTTATACAGATGATATCGTATACAATTAAAATTCACAAGCCTGAAACTTTTCTTTATCATAAGTGACTAAATTCTTCACATAACAAAATTTACTTCATTAAAATCAGAGTTTTGGTTGAAGAGATAAGACTTTTCAAATATTTAAAAAATCCAAACCTATTCAGTTGAGCGGGGCTGTGTAGTACATGCCCCATCACGCACATAGTTTTGCTATACTCATATGTGATCTCTATTTCTATCTATCTTCTTCTTCAAGAATAACGTTTCTATGCGAAGAGAGAGGAGAGTGAAAACTACAGGTTGAAGCTGACTTTGATGCTGGACTATAAAATCGCAAACAAAAAGCTGACACTAAAAACTTTAATTAGTTTTCTTGTAAATTAGAAATTCTTCGGATAAAGAAGCTATCCTGATGACACACAGAGTACTAATAAAATAATGAAAATACAGTCTTTTTTATTTTTTATTGTAATGAAATCTTCATTGGTTAACGTTCTGCTACCTCTTGGGCAACTTAATCTAAACAGAAATGTTTTATAAATATCTTCTTAGAGCTATATAACAACTAACCTAGTATGCATATCTTAGTGGAAGGAAGAGTTTTAAGGGTGCAGGAGGAAGGAAGTTTACAAGACAATTATTACATAATCATGTCAAGACTCGGTCCAGCAGTTCTTGAGGGTGATGACGTCTCAGTTTTCTCCTGGTACAGGTGCGGGGCCTAGCTGCTCTTTGGGCTGTAGTACCTAGCCGCCTGGCTAGGCTGTTTGGGTAAGAATCTAATCTCTCGAGGTATTATCTAGCCACCTCCGATTTTGTCTCCAATTTTTGGAAGTTTGAGATCTCGCTCTATGTCTCTGGTTCTCATGTACCAAGGGGCTCCAGTGATCTTCCTCAGTGGTTTTGCCTAAAGAACACGAAGTTTGTTTAGGTGCGTCTTGCCAATAATACCATAAACTTGGATGGCGTAGAAGAAGAAGAGGCCAGGAGCAAGCACGCTCTTATAGATCTTTACTTTGTTGTCCAAGGAAAGCTTGTTACGCGCTGCAAGCAACCACGACATTTTTGTTAGTCCTAAATGAGTGCTAGAGCGACTTGACTTGTCTTCTGAACGTGAGCCGTCTGTCAATAGGTCAATGCATGATTCATCACTCTGCCTAAAATACGGTCTTGCCTCTGTTTCGAAGTACTCTATTCGGGAGTGGCCAACTAGCAGATACCCTGAACCCGGCGTTAATCTAAAATGATTGAAAAATCTTGGATTTTTATTCTCAATGAATTCAGTTGGAAGAGGTCAAGTCATTTGAATTTCAAAACCTATATTAGTAGTAGTCATTGTAGCAGTAATAGTAATCATAGCAGTAGTAGTGGTGGTAGTATTAGTAGTAATAGTAATAGTACTAATAATAGAAGTAGTAATAGTAATAGTAATAGTACTAATAATAGAAGTAGTAATAGTAATAGTACTAATAATAGAAGTAGTAATAGTAATAGTAATAGTACTAATAATAGAAGTAGTAATAGTAATAGTAATAGTACTAATAATAGAAGTAGTAATAGTAATAGTAATAGTACTAATAATAGAAGTAGTAATAGTAATAGTAATAGTACTAATAATAGAAGTAGTAGTAACAATTGAAGTCAGTAGTAATTGTAGTAATAAAAGTAGTAATAAGAGTATTAATGAAAGTAGTCGTAGTGGTCATAATTATAGTAGCAGTAAGAATTTACTAACTAGCAGAATGGTTTGCTCTAAAAAACAGTTATCAAAATGGCAAATTATAAGCTACCGAGAGTACAGAAAGATTTCTTTATAGGTATTTTCACGATGACCAAATAAGAGCAACTGAAAAAGATATTGCAATAAACAATAAACAACTCGAGATATGACATTATTCCTGATTTTATTTTGTAGCTACATCTATGCCATTATTAATTAAATAGCTTTGCTGCCAGTATTTCATTATCATTAATGAATACCATAACATTTTGACTTACATTTGCGACTCCATTGCGGGATATTTCGATTAATATGGCATCTATGGAACCTTGCGCTTGACCATATTTTGATAAAATATTTCAAATTATTTCGACACGTTTGGCAAATGTTTCATATTTTATAACTAAATGACAAATCCAATTAAATATTTGAACAGCTAAATGTTATCGAAAACTTAAACAACTGCTGATACATATATATCGAAAATAGTATCACTTATGCTGGGTCAATATAAATAAAAAAACGAATTTCTTTCGAGGTAAAAATATATTTAATTAATGAATTTCAAACGTGGAAAAATGTAGAAATCGAGACAGCTAGCTAGCCATACACTGTGACAAAAAACGCGAGAGCCCACAAAGCAATTGTTTAACAAACAAACAAAGCGATAAACGAAACGAAAATAAAACCATTTGAATTGAAACTCAAAAGTTTTAATGGTTTCAAGCAGTTGAAAAGCGTAAAGAATTCCAAATCAATGGGATATGATATGAGAAATATGTTTAAGTTTTTGGAACTTGCACTTCAGTTGACGTAATAATAAAATAAATTTCAAACAGAATTACTTTTGTATAAATTTGGTATATTTTACTAATAAAAGAATAAAGGAAAAAGCAAAAAAAAAAATATTTATATATTTAGAATAACAATTGAGTGCGGAAATCGTGCCCTCGACTGCAATTGCAAGCGCATAATATATATATACACATACATATATATATATATATATTATAGTATATATTTAAATTATAGATACATATATATTCATAGATATTTAGTTGTGTCTTATGGGAAAACATATGTATATAGATTTTGGCAAAAGCTATGTGAGGATGACGCTGCAACGCGCCGTATGCGCAATTTGCCAAAGACCAAACAATCAGAAAAACAAATCAGACAAAACAGACGCAGCCTAAGTTACAGATACACATTCAGAAACAGAAACAGATACAGATACAGCTATATATTCAGATACATATACAGATACATATCTGTCAGATACAGATACACGCAGCTGCCTTGCAGTTCGTGCTAATGTGCAAAAATTTCACAAAAATCCGAAACTAAAATAATTGTTGCTGCTTTTGTTGTTGTTGTACGGATTGTTATTGTTATTGTCGTCGGCGTTGTTGTTGCTGTTGTTGTTATGTAGCCTAGCAGCATCTTTTGAAGCGAACGCCAAAGGCAACAGCAAATTTTCTAGCTAAACTTTTCAGTCACGGATATATACTTATACACGAATATATATTTATATATGTGTATGTCTGTGTGTGCGTGGGCGTGTGTGGGCGTGTGGGCGTGCATACATAACTATGCATATTCATATATATACATACATATATACATATATATATATATATATATTTAATATGTATCTACTTCGATCTGTGTAAATTTTGTGTTGAAAATACAAAAAGAATTTCGTTGCTCAAATTTTGTCTATTTTGAATTTCGAAATTGTTATTGTTGTTGCTGTTTTTTTGTTTTTCTTTTTTTTCATTATTTTTAAGAGATTTTTGAATTTGTATTTCTTTTGGTCGGCCGAGTTTTGTTTTGTCTTCATTTTTAAATAGAACATTTTAGGCAGCCAACCATGTAGCGCATTAGCAATCGCATCCATCAGATACGCAAAGACATTTTACCTATGGACGGAACAAATTAATGAAATCTCTTACAAACTGAAAACTTGTTACGAAAATTCTGATTTCAGTTTCAATTTTCCTATTGAAATTTTCAAACATTTTTAAATAGGTTTCCTCTATTGATATACATATGTAAATACATATATCATAGAGGGTTAGTCTTATAAGCCAAAACGCAGTCACAGTTAATATTTATCAGAGGCCCAATTCGAAGTGTTCCTGTAGGTTTCATTTGCGATTCCATTCCTTATTCCTACACATGCATGATTGCTTGATCATATTTCATATTCTAATGCTCCACCACATTCCATTCCATATTTTAGTTTATTCATTTCTTGTTCTATTATGGTTATTTAACCATGTTCCATTCCGTATTCCACTATGCGTTTTATTAATTCATTCATGTTCCATTCCATGTTCCAATACATGTTTCAATCATATTTCAATGTGCAATAATCATAGTTAAGTCCATGATCGATTCTAATGTAGGTTCCATGTACCATTCTATGTCCTATTCCATGTTCCACTCCCTGTTCCATTCCATGCTCCACACCTTTATTTTCACTTATTCGATGCACTTACTTCAAAGTAGGCACTCGGCCAATTCGGCTATGCCCCAACTGCCTTTTATTGGGGCTGCTGCTGCTGCTGGCTGTTTATATGCTGTTGCCCTATTCCTGCTTCGCCTTCCCGTTCCTCCATCCATCGCATCTATTTTTAATGCTGAAAGTCGTTTGAAACAGTTTTGAACAGATTTTTAGTAAATGGCTAAGCAAATTTATGATGCCTCGATATTACTTTCTCTTCAATGATGTGTAAGTGTGTGTGCGAGTGTGTGTGTGTGTGTGTGTGTGTACCTCTCTCTCTCTCTCTCTCTCTCTCTCTCTCTCTCTCTCTCTCTCTCTCTCTCTTTCTCTCTCTCTCTCTCTCATGTTTTGTTGTGCGCTATTTTTGGACTTTGGCAAACAGGAAACGGCAGGCGGGCGGGCGTTCATTCGGTTAGCGCAGATCAAGGTAAGAGTTAAAGGCTTACACGCACACACACACTCGCACTCATGTGAGGTGTGTATCAACATCATTGGAGTGCGTCAAAGCAATAGCAAACGTCATAAGTGCAGCCGCAATGTTGCTTTTTTTTAAGCTCTTGCCCCATTGTTGACTGGCAGCTGCAACCCCATTAGCCTTGTGCTCTACCTGGCAACAATTTGACGCCGTTTGCTGTGACCCATATTGTTCCAATCATACACACACCAACACACACACTCACACACATTTGCATAGATGACGTGCAGCGCGCAGTGTGCAGCTGTGTGTAGATTGTGGGGCTAAAGTAGCGGCAGCTAGCAAAAAGTTTGCACTAGTTTCATTTCGTACGTCACTGTACACCGACAATGACGTCATCGACTATTGCCAGCAGCAGCAGCAGCAGCAGCAGCAGCAGCAACAGCAACAACAGCAACAACAATGGCGGCTAATTGTTGCCTGCGCCGTTTCCAGTATCCCAGTCCCTTTCCCTTATCCCTTCACCCTTCACCTGACTCCCACATAACACTCCCTTCGGCAAGGTCAGCGTTTGACTCTTATTTCGCACAGATGCAATGGATTCCAATTGAACTTCGGATTCCGAATCGGCTTAGCGGTTTCTGACGTTAGCAGCTGGCAGCTGGCAGCCCGCTCCAGGGGTCGCCTTGAACTGCTGCACTTGCCGTTTTGTGAATGAAAGCGCGTCATCAATGGAATCACTGTGCGCCCGCAGCTAGACGAGGTCACTCGACACAGACACAGAGAGAGAGAGAGAGAGAGAGAGAAAGAAAGAGAGAAAAAGAGAGAGAGAGAGAGACAGAACGAGTGTCCATGGAACATTGGCCAGGTCCGTAATGGACGTTTAATTAGCTGGCAGCAGGCGTCATCTGCTGGCATTGGATTTATTTATAGAACTCCACAAACTCAGCTTAAATACAGCTAATTATGATTAATGCTAGTAAATGAATCATTTGGCATTGGAACACATATATATTCTTTCATAGCCTTGGAACTGCATTCACATAGGTATCTTATATCATGGATTGATCTTGACGTCCATTTCTTATAATGGCAGCTCGGAAATATTACCTGAGCCAGTTTTAGGGAGGCTTGACCTATGTACGTCCCATTCCATTCGCCACTTTGTGAGCTATATCATTAGCTGATATTGTAGTTCGTTTACGTTCCATGCCATGTTCTATATTATGCTTAAGTCATGTTCCATTCCATGTTTCATTTTGTGGTCCATAGAGATTTCATTTTCCATGTTCCACATAGTGCTGAAGTCATGTTCCATTCCATGTTTCATTTTGTGATTCATAAACATTTAATTTTCTATGTTCCACATAGTGCTTAAGTCATGTTCCATTCCATGTTTCATTTTGTGGTTCATAAATATTTCATTTTCTATGTTCCACATAGTACTTAAGTCATGTTCCATTCCATGTTTCATTTTGTGGTTCATAGAGATTTCATGTTCCATGTTTTATATAGTGCTTAAGTCATGTTCCATTTCATGTTTCATTTTGTAGCTCACCAAAACTCTACTTTTTCCCTTATCTATGCTCTACTCCATCTTCACTTTACCTTACCAAGGCTCAATTCCATGTTTCACATAGTGTTTTGCCCTTATCTCAGTTTGAATTCTGTGTTCCGCTTCATGCTTCGCGTTCCTTCATATGCCATATTCCCTGTTCCACTCGAAGATCAAATGCATGTCTCACAGCCGGTTCTAGTCCACTACATTCCATGTTCTACTCTGTGCCTTACTTCGCTTTCACTTCAAGTTTTGTTCGATGTTCCAGCTTGTATGCCAATGTCATAAGCCCCCTGGCTTTTCATTGCCTTCTAACCACCTCAGCGTAGACTTTTATAGGTTCCATTCAAATGCTTCCTTCGTTCTTCCACGAATTTCTTTGTGCTGCAATCAATTTCAGTTTCAAGCAGCATTTAGTTATAACATAATTGAACATTCCTCAATAAAAATGCTTCTCACTTAACGCATTCATTGTTGGCAATCACTCGAGTGTTGAAGGGCAACAGTGATGCATATTAAATTCCAAAATGTTGCTGCAAGGCTTTCAATGCTATAAATTCCATCTGCCCATCAGCTGCATTTCAATATACCCTGTACACATTGAGATTGAACCAACGAGTTTGATCACAGCTAAATTGTTGACTCGTGTCCGTCTTTGCTCTGCAACTTGAAACCTATTAGCATTGCTTAGTGTTATCGATAACCGTATCGATTAAAATCGATAACAAACGAATGAGCCCCATCGGACCCCACAATCGCTCACTGATATTAACCTAAAGAAAGTAAATAAAATACTTCTGAAGTTGATAAATGACTTTTTGAATATAGTGTCGAGGGAGCATATTCGGGGTATCTGCTAGTCGAGCACTGCCGTATTTTTCATTTCGAGCAATCTTACATGCATATTTTCTTTGCATTTTCCGTAAGCTGTTTAAAATAGCTGTCATATTCAGTGCTGCCAAGGACAACTATTCAATGCAAGAAAAATCTGGGATTATTATGGCACGTGCGCTCTTAACGATCGAAAAGTAGCAAATGCATTTGTGAGTGCTGCTCAGACTGTTGAGGGACTTCAAATTTATTGAATTGGCCAGCAACAACGAATAACAATTTTGAATTTTCAATTTTCAATGAGCCACGATTTGCTGCGTAAACAGAATTGATTGCATAAACAATATTCCGTAAGAATTTCTATTTATTATAAAATAATTCCTAGATACAAATCGCTCTCTCTCTCTCTCTAAGAATGGTAGGGAATAAGAGAGAGCAAAAGACGCATTTGGATACATAAATATCTATCAAGAACTTATACTCGGGATTAGACATTTGTTAGAGCTGAATAAATATGCGTAGAAAGCTCAGTAAAGCGTCTATCGAAAGCTCTTTAAATCTTATTAAAAGAGAAGAAAATAGACGAGTAGAAAAAATAAAAAGAGAGTAGAAGAAAGGAGCATAAAAAGAAGATAAAAGATGTAAAGACAAGAGAAGAAAAAAGAGAAACAACGAGAAGAAAAAAAATGTAAAAAATAAGAAGAGAGAAAGAAATAGAAGAAAAGAACAGAAAAGCTTTATTTAACATATTTAGTGAATGCTCCAAACCTTACTTGCGAGCTTAAAAAAGTGAGCTCTAATCATTTATATTCAGTCTTTTATGGCTTATCCAGCCGGTAATGTAAAGGTCACAGCTTCACATCGAAACAGTTGGAAAATTAAGATAAAACGGTGTATACAGAGTGAGTAAATAGTAGCTTTTAAGGTTTGAAAGCTCATTAAAGCTATTACACTATCACAATAGGAAACAACTAGAAACTTTAAGTTAGCTGTTGGCATACTACGAGCTAAAGTCTTAACAATCTGAAGTACATAACTTTCTAATTCTAGATGCAAAAAGTCTTCTTATACAAGAGACTTGATCGATCTACGATTAAGTTAATGCCAACATATGGCCACAGACATAGGAAAATAACAAAAGAGCAAAACAACAAAAAGAAAACTGTTTGAATTCATAATTTCTTGGCGAGCTGCTTTCTACACACACATCTGGTATAAATACAGTTACATATATATATATATATATATATATATATAGCTTTATATATATGTATATACTTAGTATATCATATATACTTGCTTGGACAAAAATATAATTTCAGTGTATTTAAAATGGTTTTCACCTAATTGAATACCCTACCAAATATATGCAATAGGGTATATATAGACTCAAAGCTCGAGTATTCAGCTGATAGTGGGTATTGCCAACTGAACGTTATATATCCTTTGAAAATCAAATGGAAACCCTTAGCATATATAGATATATATGTAATAGTTAATCTAAGTATATAAGTTAATTGTGAAAGTATTTTCAATAGACTAACTATAATTGGACGGCCATCGATAGGCCATAGAATACCAATAGCAATCGAAAATCAAGAATCTACTGCAAATAAAGCAGGCTCTGGAAATGATGGAAGCCCACGGCTCTCAGGCATTGGATTCAGTCATCAGTAAGACTTCTGATCGACTAGAGGCCAACTACAAGTTATCTCTACAAGACCATAAACATTTGTGAAATAAAAAAATTAACTTAATTTAAAATCTTTAATTCCTGTATCTACGATTCCTTACAGCATATACATAAATAAATATATTTTAAATAGTGGATAGTTTACTCTTTATCCTTGTGGATCAGTCTCTCTTCATGACACCTTCAAGTGAACTGAGGGAGAGCATTGATAAACTTACGACCATCCCCAAGATGAAAAACATCGAGTATGGGGACATACGAAAACCCATATGCTCTATGCCGTGGGAAGCCATGCCAATAGATAAAAGTTATTATAAAAGCATTTTAAATACAGTTCAGCATAGATGGCTCACTTACTCATCGGAGCTTAGCTGTTCTCAGTCGTCGTACAGCCTACTGCAAGATGCAGGGTGCTCGCTAGTCGGGCACTTCTCCTAAAACTGAACTTTTTGTTATTTGCAATGCGAACAACATGTGTGTACATAACATGAAATAAACAGCTACCTACACATATGCATGCATACATAGCAGCTATATATTATATATATATAAATATATATATAAGTATAGTATGTATAGATAGACATAGTCTATGCTGGCATATAATAAAAATACATTTTTCGGCTAGCGGCCGCTAAAGGCCTGCGAGTGTCGTGTGCGCGCGCCCCTTGCCCCTTTAGCTGAGAAGACATGCAACATGCCACAATAGAGCTGCAACTAGCAGCACCCACAACTCCCCCATCCACCCTTTAGCCACTCTTCTTCTTCTGCTCTCTATGTGACGCATATGCAAATGCAATTCAAATTGATTAACAATTGGCAGCTGGCGTTGAAGTAGCTCTTAAGCTGCGTATGCAGGCTGTGTGTGTGTGTGTGTGTGTGTATTTGGTGTGAAGTTGCAGCATTTGCAAAACTTGTGTTGCTGCTCGACTGGCGCTGACCCCGTTTAGCTATTTTTAGAACTAAAAAACGCACTAAAAATAAACGCGAAGGTCGGACGCAACGCAACGCAGCGCACGCATGCTGCGGGCGGGTATGCCAGGCCTGGACCAACAATATGCAACAGAGCAGCACTTCAGCCAGCGCCATAAGGTCAAAGTGTCAAATGCTTGTGGGTGTGTGTGTGTGTGTGTGTGTGCGATGGTCAAACAGGTGTCGACGTCATCGCAAGCTGCACGCAAAGAGCAAAACCAAATTCCAGGCTCCAAGTGCCAACAAAAACAACAACAGAGAATCATTCAACATGCTCTCCTCGACGACGTTGCCTTCGTCATTGTGGCTCAGCTCGGGGCATGGCAGGCGAGGCATTGATTGTGTGTCTGCTGGATGCTGGATGCTGGATGCTAGCTGCTAACACAGTGACCTACTGGCGAGGCCGTCGTAGTCGCGTCGCGTCGCCTCGCATCGCGACGCTTCGAGTCGTCAGCAGAAGCGAAAGCGAAAGCGAAAGCGCACACGATACGAAATTTTATATTCGTATCGTTTTATTGGTGTTGGTGTTGGTGTTGGTCTGGCTCGGATGACGTCATAGCTGGCATTCATTCACAGGATATGCGGCAGGCCGAGGGAGGACAGACAACTGAGTTTTCATTGAGAAAACGAGACAGCAGCCCAGCCGAATACTGTGGCATAGCCGAGGGTCTGGGAAGATGACGGAGTCGGAGGCGGTGGCGGAGGCGGAGGCAGAGGCAGAGGCAGCGGTGTCGAGGCACACTGGCAGCGCTGCAAAGGACATTCTGTGTGGCGTCGCTGCCGGCGTCGCTGCCAGCGTCGATTGGAGCAAATGGGTTTACATTTTGAAGCTGGCGCATTTGGTAACATCAGTCGGAAATGCGTCTCCAAGCCAGCCAGTTCGTCAATCTCTCTGACCACAGCCAAGCCTTCACGTCCAAGCCAACAGCTGACGACAACTCCAACTTCAAATAAAAAACTGTGAACTTAGTCAAGTAGAACGAATCCTGTATCAAAAATAAATATTTTTTTTGTATGTTATTTTTTTCAAGTGTATTTGCAATGTGTGTGTGCCTCTCTCTCTCTCTCTCTTTCTATCTCTATTTAGAAAACGCTGAGTAAGTTGCTTTAGAAGTTAATCCTTTACACGATATAATATCCACTCTTGGCTGTCGTACGTGCGAGTTCCACTAATCAAGTTTTGAGTGTTCGAAAATCAAAAACTTGACACGTTGAGCTCGTCTGTGCGGCACCAAAATCAACAACAACAAACTAAAGTTCAAGAAGTGAAATACAAGTGATCGAAATAAACAAAAAAAAAGTGCTAAAAGAATTTTATTTTCTTTTTATGAAATATGTACAGATTAGTGTCGTGCTACCTTTTAAATTAATCTAGACAAAAATTCATTTAAATATATTGTTTAAGCCTAAAGAAGATGCCGAACACAGAATAGATAGGTTAGTTTAGAGAAAGAAAGAGCTATGGGCTGTCAACTATCACAGCTAAAGTTTAAGGGGATATCTGATAGATTTCAAGTCAAGATCCGATTCATCTAAGTCAAGTCTCCTAGTTCTTGTCTGTAACTTTTGTTATTAAAAGCAAATTCAAGTCGAGACTTGCACAGCCTCAACAGCAAAAGCAATTTTAAAAGCATACTTTGAGGTGCCTGCAAGAGAAATCCAAGTTTCAGTTTTTCTCTTATATATTAAATTTATTTTACAAAAATAATATATTATAGAAATATATACAGCTGTGTTCATAAAAATAGTAGTGTGACAAAATTTGGTGATAAACATAATATTTTGAAAACAATTCGAATATATGTATGTTAATCTTAATACTCGTTTCAAATTGTTTTCAAATGTTTATCACAAAATCTAACATTTCAGTCACACTACTATTTTTATGAACACAGCTGTATGTGTTTCTATAATATATTATTTTTTTAAATAAATGTTATATATAAGACAAAAAACTGTATACACTATATATAGATATATATCCACATACAGTAGCCGACAAAACTATATCTTCCGCTCCAACTACAACAGTTCAACTTTACTTGATATTGGGCCATATACTAGTTTAAGATTGTGGAATATCGTTTACCTTTATATTCAATCTTAATAGTATAATGCCTAATTGTTTATATTGCATCAAGTTGGAGAAAGAACAACAAAATATACCTGAGCCCCAATCAAACTGAAGGCTGAAGTCGTAATTGTGCACACAGACTCAAATCAAATTATAAATTATTCACTTTAATCAATGCTAATCAATAATTAAATGAAATTGATAATTTTAGTGTTAAATATTTCAGTTTTCGTATGCAAATTTCTTTCAGCAACTGAAAGTTCTACAGTTCTTCAATTTATTCTATATTTCTGCTTCGGCTTTCTATTTTGGTTTTGTGGAAATAGGAAATATTTTATATTATTTATTATTATTATACTCATTAAGGGTATTCCAAAAATTAGGGGTATTCTTTTAATTGAATGAGGAAAACAACTCAGAATAAATTCTGAAGAAATATCTGAATGCTGATGGCAGTAAAATTTAGATTTCATTTATTATTGGACGAGAGAGAACAATGATCCATGCTGAACTCCGATGAGTGAGCTGTCGCTCGGAAGAGAAATTTATATAATAACCAATATCTGTTAAAATGGTTTCCCATGGCGTGTAATTGGAGCATAGGGCACAAGTGTTTTTCTTATGCCCTATACTATATGTGTTTAATGCTGGGGATGGTCGTAAATCCTTCAAGGTGACAAGAGGCGGCCATCTATAGCATGTTCATTCTTGAACACTTTCACGAGGGGCGAACACATCACTGCAAGCACTGCAATCCTTTCTTTCCTGATGTATGTTAGAACCGTCCACATGTTCAGGCTTGAACAGTTATCATTGACATTTTTGTTATTACTATCATTATCCCTATCATTATAATCAGTATGCCACAAATGCTCTCTGCTCATGGCCAATTTCGAAAGTAGACCTGGCACCAACGAACTGTGAAGTCTAAGTCGAGACCAAAAGGAAGCAAATGTGTACAGATAAAGATGCTTGGAGAGGAGTCTGTGAACGACAGAAAGAGTGCGATCTAGACGCAGAGAAGGGCTCCAGCTTGACGGCTAATACGGGATGCCCAAGAGTGAGAGAGAATAATAGTAAAAGCAGTCCGACACCAACAGGTCAGAGTAACGACCTGGCTGACAATGCATGAAGCATATTCGCATATCTCAATCATTATAATTATAATTATTATAATCATAGTATATCTCACAAACAATGCAAATTTGGTCTGGCATAGATCATGTTTATCATCATTTTGTAATCTGAAATTGGATAATTATTCATTGAGTAGTGAACAGAGACCCGAAAAGAAACAAGTCGTACTCGATATCAGCTAATAGAGGACAACTTTCAGCTCATATATATTGATTGTGCAAATGACACAATTAAAGCCAAACCGAAATCTGTTGGCCTTAATCAGTTCAAGCAGAAGAAAAAGAGCCGAAAATCTCAAGCAAACTTAGCCAAAGCGAAACAATTTATATTTGTGTCTTTGAGTAGTTTGAGTAGTTGGAGCTGCAATTTACATTTATCCAAGCCATCAGCTTAACGAATTGAAACTCAAATACAGAAAATTGATAGAAAAATAGAGATAGAAAGACACAGACTGAACTCTGGAAATGGCCATGCACAAAAGCAGCTTTGGCAAATCACTTCAAGAGTCTCGATGACTGTGAGAAATGTTTGCTGAAATGTGAACTTGTGACATAACTTTGGCCAAACAATTTACTATGTTGCGGGCGGAGTTTGTGTCAGCCAAATACAGATGCCAACAACAGCAACAGCAACGTCAACGAGAGCAACCGCAGCAACAGCCACAGGCAAACCAAACGCTGCCTGCCAACGGACGCTGCAAGAGTATATATGTGTGAGTGTGTGAGTGTGTGAGTGTGTGTGAGTGTGTGTGTGTGTGTGTGTGCGTGTGTGTGCGTGTGTGTGTTGTGGCTGCGTGCCAGCAACATGTGACTGTGCTGGCAGAGGCCATTTACCCGCCGAGTCGAGCCTGCTGACGTCATAGCCAGCATCTGGGCCGGGGCTGAGGCTACGGCCAGGCGCAGGTCAGGACCAAGCAGCAGCAGCAACACAGTAACCCAGTGCCGAGGCAACGGCAATAGCAGCCGAAGTCGAACCAAACCAAAACCAAAAAAAAACCGAGCCAACCACAAGCGTCTGCTACGTCATCAACAGTTTGGCGGGGGCGAGACGTGGGGCGTATTGGCTGTTTGGGTGGCTTGGCTGGCTCGGCTGGCGAGCCCACCAGCCGAGGCCAGGCCCAGACAAAGTCGCGTGTCCTAGATAAACGCTTAAGCAAATCGTTTAATGCGCCTCTCCTTGCCCAGTTGGTGCAACAACATTTATTATGACTGTTGTTGTTGCTGTTGCTGTTGTTTTTGTTCTTTGTTCAACGCGCATTGACGTCGTGCACTTTGGTTGCACTGACCTCGCCGCCGTTGCCGTTGCCGTTGTTGCTGCTAAGGACACGTCTGACGTGCATACCACGCACCACAAATCAGCCCCAGCTCAACCACGAAACGCAACCCTCAAACCAAATATGTAGCCATGAAAATGACAAAGTAAAAATATGACATGTATCTCTCTCTCTCTCTCTCTCTCTCTCTCTCTCTCTGTCTCTCTTTCTCTCTGTCTCTCTCTCTGTCTCTCTCTCTCTTTCTCTGTCTCTCTCGTTTTCTTTCGCTTTCTCTATCCCTATCCCTATTTCTCGCTTCGTTAATAGAGATATAATATATAATATATATTTCTCTCTATCTCTGTAACTCTATCTTCGTCTATTTCTCTTTCTTTCTCTCTAACTCTTTAACGCTCGCTCTTTCTCTCTCTTGGTCTCTCTTTCTCTCTGTCTCTTTCGTTTTCTTTCGCTTTCTCTATGCCTATCCCCATTTCTCTATCTCTCTCTTTCTTTCTCTCTCTCTGTACCTCTCTCTATTCTCCTCTCTCTCTCTCTCTCTAACTCTCTTACTCTCTTTCTCTTGCTCCCTCTCTCTTCTAGCTCTCTACCTCTCTCACTCTCTATTTATCTCCCCCTCTCTCTCTGTCTCTCTTCCTCTCTCTCTCTCTGTCTCTATCCCTCTATCTCAACCTCTCTCTCTCTGTCTCTCTCTCGCTCTCTCTCGCTCTCTCTCTCTCTCTCTGTCTCTCTTCCTCTCTCTGTCTCTCTCTCTGTCTCTCTCTGTCTCTGTCTCTCTCCTTGTCTCTCTCTCTCTGTCTCTCTCTCTCCCGCTCTCGCTCTCGCTCTCTCGCTCTCTCGCTCTCTCTCTCTCACTCTCTCTCTCTCTCTCTCTCTCTCTCTCTCTCTCTACCTCTCTCTTTCTCTAACTCTCAAGCTCACACAGAACGTGACTAGCAGATACCATCTTAGCCAAATTTGTCTGTTTTTTTAAATAAATTATTAATTAAAGAGAAGAAGAAGATTGAAAGAGAGAGAGATAGACAGAGAGGGGAGTTGGTGTTGGAATCAAGAAAATACGAGGAACGACATCCTCTGCACATAAGGGGAATGCTCAAGACTAGCTGATGCCATGTTTACAGAATTTGATGGCTTTGAAAAAGAAAGAGAGAGAAACAGAGAGGTAGTTAGAGCTCAATTGTGGAGTATACGACCAACAAATACTCTGCACATAAAATTTGACGATTATGACACAATAAATCTAAATTCGTGACTAACAGATACCCTCTACACAGATTTTTACTAAGTTGAAAACGAGAAAGAGTGTCTAAGTAGAAAGTGTAAGACTAACTGATACCCTACATAAACTAATTTAACTATTTTACAGAAAGAAGCACATTGAGAGTGAAAGAGGCAATGCGCAACTTATGCCCTTATGCCCTCATACCCTGTAGAAAGCATATCAATTCTTAGCTATTGTTAGATATTCCACACGAGTTCCTTAAGTCCGAGTAAGCAAATGTGTTGCTTGTGACTCGAGAACTGTCATTTATAACACTGTTGCTGTCACACTTTTATCAGCTAAGATTCAATTGAAGTGGAACATCACTCAAAATCAATGTAGCTTCCTCGATTCTCTGAAATCCATTAAAGAACTTCAGTTCTTTGAGCACCTATCTCTCCTGTTTTTAAGGCTGTTTTCAGTTCCGTTCCCTTCAAGTCTAAGTCATATTCTTCTTCGTATCCCTCTCTCTGCCTGCGACTTTTGCACCCAGAGAGTCTTCAGATTCAGATGGCAAGTCTATATCTTCTGCAGTTGTGTAACTGAAGTGCTTAAATTCAATGAAGAACTGTAATAAGCTCAACTAATGAAGCTCTCATCAAATGACGGCTAATTAAAGTTGAGACTTTCTTATGCAAGTAAATAAATTACTCTGTTCCAGTCTCTTGCGTTTACCTGCATGTGGCAGGTGCTCTCCTATTCGCTGTCCAGAGAACTGAAAACGGAATGTGGGTGAAACTATGCCCATGGCAACGCACATAGCTCAAGGCTGAATTGTGTCCTGTTGCAACATCTTTGTGGCTGAGCCCCGCAATAGGAATCCTGTCAGCTGCATTCTGTGTGTGTGGGCGGTTGTGTGGGCGACTGCGTGGGCAGCTGTGTGGGCGGCTGTGTGTTACCAAGGTATGCTTAATGCATCAAGGCCACATAAATGAGCTGACATTTAAGGAGCTACTCACTTGAGCGCATGAAGTAACAACTTTATAACAAACTTATTAAATGAGAAAACTAATAAGAACGTTGCAATTGCATAGCTAACTACAACTAACTTGATTGTAAAATCAATACTTTCTGATTTGCCAAGCTCCAAGGGGTGGGCCATACCATCAATAGGTATACATATCTGTAGACGAGGCCAACTTGCAAGCATCTGGCATCTTAGCTCTATAGATGTGAAATGGTTCACTTATTTCCCTTTTTTCCACGCCCATAAGAGGCGTATAAATTTCAATTTTAATCGCAAGGTAGAAGACTGTAGAAGATAGATATTATTGTTATCATTATCATATTATTTCCAAAGCCAATATACTCTATTCATTAGCTGAACGCGCAAAATGAATGCCTATTAAATCTAACTAACATAGATATTCGTTTAGCTGTGCTTCTGCTTCAAATATGCAGCGTAATAATAATACTCGCCTCTCCAATTAACTAACTAACTAATAACAGCTTAGCGCTCGTAGCTCAGAGCAGTTGGGCTCGTGGAAACATATTGATTTTTATGTTGTGCTGCTTTGCTGTCTCTTAGCTATGGACGCACGGACATCTGTATTGAAGCTAGCGACTAGAGAAATTGGAAACACTTCCCATGAAGACACCCACTGGTGGCGTGGTAAGTAAGCCTACTTACTCCATATCCATATCAAATGTAAGCGCTACTGAAGCCAGAGACTTCTATTTTATCACATATATGCTCGAAGATACCAACTTAGTATGAAAAGATTAAGGCTTTATAACTATGCCCATTGGAGGGCGTAGCGAATCGGGAGTTACTATATGTTGTTTAATATACTCGACTTTTAGAGTTAGAGACCTCAAATTTGATAGTATGAAGATTATATGATCCCATTGGGGGTGTGGCAAATCGGAAAAACTTTATCTGCTAAAGATCTATAACGTCTCCTCTGCAGATCAGCTAAATCTTTTACAGCTCTACAGCTGAAACGTTATAATTTGGAAAGTGAATTTTAATTGAGCTATGTTACTCTAGAAATCGTTTAAAAACTATAAATGTATATTCATGGCCACTGTGGGCGTGGCAAATTATAAATAAAACCTAAACCTTAGGCAGTTTTAATGGTAGAGCTATCAAGGAACTGACAGAGCTATCATTATATGGTCTGCCCTGTGGGGCGTGGCCAAAGCGAAAATATTAATTTTTGAATACATTTCAAGTTTTCTCGACCATGAACAATTATTATGCAGTTCCAGTTCCAGTTCAGTTGAGTTCAGTTCAGCTCAAAGTTCAGCTCTTAATATGTGAAAGATATATTGTAGTTTAAGCCGATTAGATCATCTTATATTAACACATCCAACTCAATATGCTCCTTTTCACACTGTGCCAATATTAGGAGCACTTAGAGCTGAACTGAACTGGAACTACATAATACATTGATATATACATAGATATACATAGATAGATATATATGTATGTATATAAGTTAAGCCCACCCTTGCTGGTATGCCAGCGGTAAAATTGGGTAATTTATACAATATAAAACACGATAATTTAGTCGAGTTAGGTGTAAAGTCTGCCTCGTCTGAATATGAACTGCCGTATCTGGGCTCGATTGTTTGGGTTATCCTTTGACGTCTGAATGGAGAATCAGGCCCTACTTGGATTTTGTTAACTTATATATATATAGTAAAAATGTATATGAATTTATCGATTTCTACTATATGGAAGAATAAGCACACAAACGAACAGAGGGACAAGTAGACAGACATACCAGAGAGACCGACATAGGGAGAGAAAGAGGGAGCGAGAGAGAGTTATAGAGAAAGAGATACAGATGAAGAGAAAGAGACGGACAAGAGAGAGAGAGGGAAACAGAATGATTAAGAAAAAACAGAGAGGTAGAGAGAGAGATAGAGAGAGAGAGAGAGAGAGAGAGAGTGAGAGTGAGAGAGAGGGAGAGAGAGGGAGAGAGAGGGATAGACAGAAAGAGAGAGAAACAGAGAGAGAGAGAGAGACAGAAAGAGAGAGAAACAGAGAGAGATAGATACAGACAGAGAGAGAGAGAGAAACTGAAATAGAGAGAGAAACAGAAAGAGAGAGAGAGAGAACCAACAAATAGAGAGACAACGGGAGAGAAAGATAGAGGGGGAGAGAGAGAGAGAGAGAGGGAGAGAGATAGAGAGAGAGAGAGACAGAGAGAACCAACAAAGGCAGAGAAGGAAGTCTCTATTTCTCTAAGATAGGTAATGAGACGGACACAGATAAAGAGATATACAGAGATGGAAAGACATAGAGAGAGGGAGAGATAGAGAGAGAGACAGAGACAGAAAGGGAAAGACAGAGAGAGAACGACTAACAAAAGCAGAAAGAAAGCAACAGAGAGAGAGAAAGAGAGACAGATAAAGAAACGAAGACGGAAAAAAAGAAAGAGACCGACAGAGATAAATAGACATAGAGAGAGAGAGGGAGAGAAAGAGAGAAGCAATGAGATAGAAAGATACATACAGAGATAGATAGACATAGAGAGAGGGGTAAAAATAGAAATAGAGAGTACTCCCTCTTACTCTCTATCTAAATTTATACCCTGAACCCATTGAAAATGGGAAATCAGTTTTGTTAAACTGTCAAATGTATGTAATAGGAAGAAGGGGACTAGGCAGACCCCATAAAGTATATATATTCTAGATCAGGGAGACGAGCTGAGTCGATTTAGCCATGTCCGTCTGTCCGTCTGTCTATCTTTCTGTCAGAACATATCAAGTTTGCTTTAAGAAATCGATAACTTTTCCCGTTTTATTATTATCGATTAAAAACATTATCGAAATCAAGTTATTAAATTTTATCTCGTACATCTTTCGAGCTATGTCCAAATTTTGTATTTAGATTCATTTATATTTTATACAATTTCAATTTTTGTTAAATTTTGGATACCAGCCAAAAATAATATTTTTTTTTTTATTTTATTATTTAATTTTACAAGCTTACATTTTTTCTGCGTGATAAATACTTAACTGAGTATATTTAAAAACGCAGATCGGACGGGGTTCAGGTGATCTCCTAGTCGGGCACCACCGACTAGAGTTTTCTTACTTGTTTTATTTTATATTTATATTTTATATATATTTTTTAAGAGAGAAACACACTTGATTTGGATTCACTCAAATCGAGCTACTTAGATATACTTATACATCCATTCTTGATAGTTAGAAGAAGCTGCTTGCCTCTGGCTGTCGAATGCAATTAAATTTCCAAGATAATTGCGAAACAAGAACTAATTTCGAATGACATTTATGTAATTACTTCTCTCGAAATGTTTATAGCATACTTTTGAGGAAGACACACACGAGCTGAGGCCAACTAGCTACTTGATAATTATGTAAGACTCAAGCACCCGATACTCCTTGAGAGATGTGCGTAGTATGACAAGGATTTTCAGAATTTATTATGCCTAGCAATTGGAGACAATCCAAATACCAGTGTGTGTGTGTGCGTAGGTGTGGGAAAGAGACAGCAGGTGATAAGATAGGCAAAGGCAAGGTGTCAAAAAGTGTGACTAGTATGTGTGTGTGTGTGTGTTGACTGCTTTGAAAATTATGGTTTCACATGAAGAACAACAACAACAACGCAAGCGCAAGTGGCAGCAGCAGCAGTTGCAGCTTGTGGAACAAAAGCAAAGAAAGCCAAACGAATACAACAACAACAACAACAATGGGGGATGCCCCCACCGCTCAGCTATAGCCCAGCGTACTAGGCTAGCTGTTGGCCTCTTTGCCGCAGACAATCTGTCACTTGATACGCGCCATTTTCGCTAAGCAGCACAGCCCCTAGCACACACACAACCACCGCACCCCCACCCGCTGTTGTTGTTGTTGTTGTTGTCTTTTTAAGCTGCTGCTGCCCGCTGGTTACCTTGTTGAGATTCCCCAGGTCCCGTTGTACGGGCGCAGCGCAGCGAAGCATTCCAAACGGCGATGCCATACAAGTGCGGGGGCGTTTGGGGAGGGCTGGGGCCCAGTTGGGTTGTTGCAGCACTGCGCGGGCAGCGGCAGGAGGTCAGTTAAAGGTGTCACATGTGCCGTTCATTCCAGCTGCTTTCGTTTTTTTTGTTGTTGTTTTTTTTCCGTAAGCGCGAGGTTTCTCGGCCCCAGGCTGCGGCAGTTCTCATGGGGCAGGCACATTGAAGTTAGCCATGGCATACGTAAGTGGCATCATATTTCCATTGCCTGCTTTTCAGGCCTGCCTCAATATATGTGCTGCTGCTTCACTCTCGTTTCTTGTTGTTGTTAGTGTTGTTGTTGTTGTTCTTTTTGATTTGCTGCAATCGCCGCGCGCCTAAAAGCAGGCAGCGTTTCTTTTCCTTCTTCCACTTCATGCGCTTCTTCTTCAGCCTTAGCATGCACAGCTGCTCGCACACTAAGAACGTCTAATAATATTACAAACTCACAAACACACACATGTAAGACTTCGCCGCTGACCGATGCGTGTGCGTGTGTCCATATGTGTGCGTGTGTGTGTGTGTGTGTGTGTGTGTGTGTGTGGTATCAGGTAGTTACAAACTTGACAACAACAACGGCAGCAGCGACTACTATGCGAGGGATGCGACGCCAGCAGCAAAGCTGACGGCGCTGCCAGCGCCAGCTGCGACTGCGAGCAATGCAACTATAAAAGCAGCAAAGCGGCCAGAACAATGTCTCAGTTAAATATTGTTAATTAAGCGGCAACTGCAGCGGCAACAACTATTTTTTTTTGCCAGTGAATACAACAAAGAAGGATAAACATCAACGGCAGCAGAACACAAATATATATATATAAACATATTATATATATTCATTTATTTTTTAAATAATTTTTTTTTTTCTTTTGGTGCGCTCATCGAGCTCCATTTGAAAATTGAGGCCCAAACAACAAGAAACAAACTGAAGCATTCAATTGAAAATCAATAAGACTACAACAAAATGCCATCAAAAATTGTAACAACAACAATAACAAATAACAACCGCAGGCGATTTAAATATTTAAAGCGAGTGTCACACACTTGGAATTGGGAACCGAAACATATGTCGTCCTTATTGGCTTATCATTAATTCAACAATTAACGAAATGGCACCAACTATGCCAAGCAGCAAATTCGGCCAGCCACGACAAACAGTCCAAATTTCAATTTCAAGTGCTACAGTGCAAGTGTTAGATCTCTATATACAAAATATACCAGCAACGCATATATAACCTAGATCCTTCGGAAACGGTGCTTATTGCAGCTGCTGGCCACTGCACAAGATTAGACTCAAGACTCTTGTGCGTGTGACAGCGGCTATTGTAAGATGCCAGAGAAGCAACAAATACCACATGAATTATATATTAATTATGTAAGAACAAAAATAAGTTCAGCTACATCCACTTTTTTTTGCACACGAATCACTTATTTAATCACAAATTGTTTACCACAAAGAATAAAAGTTATTTTTTTATTTGTTATATGAACAGGTAATAGCAAAACGTACTACACATCGCTCTCTCTTTCTCTCTCTCTCTCTCTCTTTCTCTCTCTCTCTCTCTCTCTTTCTCCCTATGGCTTCTTTGTGTTTTTTAACGGTTTCCTAATCAAATTAACGTGCAAAAATTCAAAATGCATTATGTTGGCTGCGCTCAATATGCACACTCACTTGAAGTTGGCTGCACTCAAGCCTTGCACTCGCTCGTTCAACTTGATATTTATTGAAAGAAACTAAAAATAATGAAGTCAATGTTTGTCATTTTGGCTGTGGGAGCGCAGCTGCATGAAAATTGTTGACTGATATGATGCAGCTTCCTTCTTTGGCGATGTGCACCCTTATCAGGTAAACTGCAAGGTGCAAAAAACACTTCTGAATATCTCTTTAAAGCTTTGCCTCTCATTGTGCGGGCTGAAATAAGTAATGTTTTCTAAGCAAATGTGCAAAAATTCAAAATGCATTAGGTTGGCTGCGCTCTATATGCGCATTCACTTAAAGTTGGCTGCACTGGCTGCTCATACAATTTGTTGATGCTCATCGAAAATAATAAAAACATTAATAAAACTCAACACATATATATAGCTTTGCAAAAATAGCTTTGATAGATTGTGCATAGGTAAGTTTTAGGCATAAATGAAAATTAAACAGATTTACACAGCCATTGCTTTCACATCAACAACAGCTTGAGCATCTGTCAGGCAAAAAAAATGTAAGCATATGAACCTCTTTTGGGGCTTACCTGCATCTGTGTGAGATTTGCGATTTGCAACGTTCCATAATCAAATTAACGTTTCGAAATCAAAATTTATTAAGTTGGCTGCGCGCAATTTCCGCTCTCACTTGAAGTTGGCTGCGCGCACGCATTGCTTTGGCGTGAAACTTGCTGCGCACACAATTTGTTGACCCTTGGCGAACAAAAGAAAAACAATAATAAAACTCAACACTCCGCACTTTGGCTGTGCAACAACAGCGGAAAAACGTTCATAGATAGATTTTTCAACTTCAGAGTGAGGCAGACATGACACCCGCACCGCCGCCGCCACCGCCAACACAGCAACAGCCACCACCGCCAATGGGTCAGGGCATTGCGCCTAGCGGTGCTTTTCCAGGTAAACCAAAACAAAGTAAATTATTCTTGAGCTAGTTAAACTCACATATGCCGCTCGTCGCACCGTTAGGTTCACTCACACCCGGCTGGAACGATCCGCCACCAGTGAGTGGAGACAGCGCCAACCGACGACCGCGGCTCGACCTGCGCAAACGCGTCGCATACCCCATGAACGGTAACGACGGCCAGCCGCCGACGCTTTGATCTGCCTGCACTGGACATGCTCCAACTGAGATTGCATCAGCATGGCTGCCACGTCAACTCCAGATGTAACGCAAGCTTATGATTTCCAAACATTTGTTTTAGCACCAACAATAATTTACATAGATAGCAACAAAATATATATATATGATATATGATAGATGTAGACGCTATGATGTTTGGCTCTACCAGGGCAGCTGTGCTCCATCGTGCTGATAGAAGCCACCGTTGTGCGACTCCTTCAACTGGCAAATGGTCTCCACAATCTTGGTGGTGCTCGTGCTCACATCTAGTGCGGCATTGCTGCCACCCATGTCCGTGCGCACCCAGCCGGGATGGATGCTGACGCACATTATCTTTTGGGATGCCAGGTCGATGCTTATCGATTTGGTGACTGCATTTAGGGCAGCCTTGGAGGCTCGGTAGGCCAACAGGCCGCCATCCGTGTTCGCATTGATGGAGCCGAGAATTGAGCTCATATTGATTATAGCGGCACGCTTGACGCTCATGCACTCGTTCGCATTGGCCTCGGACGCCTTCTTGAGCAACGGCAAACAGGCTTTGGTCAGCATCACGGGCACCACCGTATTCGTCTGCAGCGTATCAATCATATCCTGCTGCCTGGTGGCGGCGAGGCGCACAGACTTGGGTGCAATGCCAGCGTTATTGAAGAGCACATTAAGGCCGCGATCTTTGGTGACCTCAGCAACTTGGTTAACAAGCTTGTCATATTCACCGAAGTTTTTCAAATCTGTGAGAAGCAGCATAAATATGTTAGAGTGGATGGATAGACGCACGACTGCACCGCACCTACTTACCAATCTCAATAATATGAATATTAGAATGTTCCTTGGCCAATTTCCTTAGATCCTGCCAAGTCAAATCAAAGCAACATAAATGTAAATAAATTGTTAAAAAAGTGGCGGTAAGTTCACGTCATGGAACGCGGCCAACTTAATATGGTAATCGCAATGCGTGCGCAATAGTATCGATACATCGATAGCTTGCGATTTCCATAACTGGAAAACAAGCTGCAATAATCGAGCCAAAGCATCGAACCGAAAGCGTAAAAGCAATTGCGAAAAGTTTACCGCTTATTTCGCATTTGCGTTCGCTGGCGAGAGTATCGCGGAAGAGCAATTGGTTAACTGTCATTCGACACACACAAGTTTGTTATTTTTTGTTAATAACCGTTAAAGTGCCGTACTAAGTGTGTTCATCTTCAGTATAACTGATAACAAATTTCCTGAAATATTTGGAAGCTATTGCTGATCCTGTTCGTTAGCTTAAAACACTTGCCCAAACTGCAAAACATGGCGCCCGTGCAAGGCAAAGGTGAGTAACGGAATAAGAAGTGATGCCACAAGACAAGAATATTTCTTGCTGTCTCCCTCGCGTTACGGGTTATACACACATGTGTAAGTGTGTGTATGTTGTTGCTGTAGCCAGTTTTTTTTTAATTCGATGTGGGGATGCATGAGTCACCCCCTGGAGACATGACTAGACAAAACTACTCACTGTGGCTTGCTCCAAATTGCGGCATGTGGTAAAGAGATGCTGCGGCGGCTCCGGCAGCTTGTTCAATGCCTTCACAAGCCCCAGGCCCAAACCGCGATTACAGCCCGTTATGAGTATTGAGTTCATCCCGCTGTTGAATGGGTTTCTCTTGAAATCTAATCGTTTATTTGCACTTGAGCGATTAAGCAATGGCCACAATAAACAGGCCAAACTTTATAACTGACACTAACGACACAAGCTGCTACACTATTGTTGCTCCACGAGGCGCTGCGTGGCTACGTCTCTGTTAATTGCGTTTATCGCTGGCGTGAGTTTTTTTTATAATAAGCAATAGCGGCCGGCAGCTGACAGAGTTGCCAGCTGCACGCAAAAAAAATACATGTTTGATAATATTGGTTATTGAGCCATGTGGCAACACTGATTATGGCAACCAACTGTTGCTCTTTCCAGTGTGTTGTTGCTTTAATGCAAATTATGTAAATCATTTGAACATGATGTGCTTTCAATGGTCAATCAAACAGCTCGGCGACCCTATGCCAGCCGCAGTTGCGGCCATCTACATCGAATTCTCTTTTCGACGCGCATTCGCATACAACTGCGCTGCTGCTGTAGCTGTTACGTAGCGAGCGTCGCTGCCCACACTTTCCAATCATTCCAAGCGCTGAGCAGCTGCCTAACGACGACGACGACGACGACGTCGCTGTTTTTTCCTTTTACTTCTGTGTTTGTAATTTCGCCAACAAACTGAAAACGTTGCTAAGATCTAGCACCGCCATAAACAACTTGATAACACATAGTGCTGCACCACCGGGGGGAACGTGATTCAACGGTAATACAAACATCGTTTATATATATATATATAAATATATACATCATGTCGCTCACGCTGTGGAATTCGAGATTTTCTGTAACGCTGGTGCGCCAGCATGCGACGACTTTAACGTCAAGTACGACTAAAACAATTGCGGCAAATAGTTTACACTACACGCTCAACAATTTCCAAGCACAACAACGAAGAAATCTAACAACAATAATGAAGCCAGCCAACGCCGCCAACACAGCCGCCTTGCCGGACAAGAGCACTCGACGCGCTTCGCAGCAATCTGCACGCAATCCGGGCAAAAATGTGCCAACTGGCCGCAACTCTCTCGACAGCTCCACCAGCGACACTGGGCTGAATGTGCCGCCCTTTAATCATCCACACTGCGATCGCCAGGCCATGTACCAACAGCCTGTGCGCAAGGTGAAGCCACTACGAGGTAAGCCAGTCAGTCAGCCCGTCAGCCAGCCAAAAACCAACTGCAAATCTTCCGCTGTTTTTTTTTTATCTTTTCTTCTGCTGAAGACAGTGAACTCACACACACACACACACACACACACATACATATACAAATTGTGTAATTGTGTATGTATTTTATTGTGTAATAACTGTTAGGCTACGCACGTACCATCGCCTGATTAGCTTATCGAAACGTCAATCGATTATTTCTGATCCTCACCATGAAGCCCAATGACTATAAAAAACGAAACTATTTTTTGCATTGTCACGATCGTGGCTGAGTAGGGTTTGGCGGCAGAGGGCAGCTTGAGGGCATACGGTAACCACTTTCTAACTGTAACTGGGTGGCAATATTTATCGCTCTTCTGCACATTTCACAAGATCCAATTCAATTCAGGGCGAATGTTCGAGAATTTCGATGCTTTCAGTTATTTCACAAGCAGCGCACATCCTCTCGGTGCAAGCAAAGAGAGACGGCCGCTTACGTCATTATGATTATCATTATCATCATCATCATCATCATTTTCATTTTCATTAGCACATCGTCATCGTGAATATATCGTATCGGAATGCAATCGTGACTTGCTATACCCTTACTTTTGGGTGCGCTTGGTAAATGTCAACGAGTTAGTGACGCGCTTAGTTGGCACAAGGGTTGGAGGGGGGTGTGCAGGGGGTGTCTATGGAGTGTTGGCTGCTTTATCAGCCGCACGTAATTTAATTAGCTTTTGCCATGTCGTTTTTTATTGTTTATATACATTTTTTTTTTGTTTTATATTAATAAGCCCTAGCTAAACCTCGATAAATATAATATATATTTGTCAGTTATTAACATATGTATCATGATATATACATATATATAGTATATATATATATACTATATGTGTGCAATGATCAGTCTTTTTCACATATTTCTATTAAAACGCTTCGATAAGCTTCCACACTTTATTATTTCCTCGATGCGATATTTGAATTGCTTACGCTTATCAGAATTGTTCCGCTCCAATTGGACTTTTGCCTAGGCCAAGCAATGGATGATTTGTATTTATAGCCATTTACATTTACGAATATCGTAATATATATATATTATACAATATAATTTGTTTAAGAAACGATCTCTTGTTTTGTTTGTTTTGTTTTTCAATTCCAATCCAATTTATATTTATTTTCGCAAATCAGTTTAATTTACTCTGTTCTTTATTCTATCGATAATTGGGGTTAATCGATAAATAAATCGTACTCCATGGCCATAATTGAATATCACACTTTCAACATGTAAACACCTGCTAATTGGCAACACCTTCTCTTTTCGGCTCGCTGCCCCATCCTAGTAGAATCCCTCTCGACCTACTGCTCTGCTGACCACGAGCACGAATCGTGAAATCGTCGAGTCGCAGAGTCGTCGAGTCGTTTAGTCGTTGCCATGGCAAACGTATTGGATTCCAAAGCAAACCTCAGGTCAGGGCGGGGCTCACATGATTGCTCCACTTTGATTTGCAGAGCGCAGACACACATGTGCCCTGTTTAACCACCAGGAGGACACAACCACAACCACAATTACAATCACAATCACAATCACAGACACAATCAAAACAATTCAGCTGCTAGTTAGAGCCTAAACGGTTCAGTTGGAGCCGCAGTGGCCGGCCACATGCATCTATTTGAATTTGTGCCCGCCTCGCTGGCGGACGAACAGCCCGCAGAGGGACGCAGCATATACCGCTCGGCCTATATGGACATACGACTGCGCCAAAGACAGCAACAGCCCAGCTCGTTGAACTCGCTGCTAAAGGGTAGCTCGCTCGAGCCTCGAGCACTCGCCCCTACTTTAATGGCCAAGTCAAGTTTATTGCTAATTGGGCTTTTTTATTTGCAGGCAACTATGATTATGATCTGGTGGTTATTGGAGGTGGATCTGGTGGCCTGTCGTGCGCCAAGGAGGCTGTGGCGAATGGCGCACGCGTTGCCTGCTTGGACTTCGTGAAGCCAACACCGCTGGGCACCAAGTGGGGCGTCGGCGGCACCTGTGTCAATGTCGGGTGCATACCAAAGAAGCTGATGCATCAGGCATCGCTGCTTGGCGAAGCTGTCCACGAGGCAGCCGCCTACGGCTGGAATGTCGATGATAAAATCAAGCCCGACTGGAACAAGCTCGTCTCCTCGGTGCAGAATCACATCAAGTCTGTCAACTGGGTGACTCGCGTCGATCTGCGCGACAAGTATGACACGATCTCAATCTCAATCGAACTTTGCTAACCACACTGATTTTTCGTTGCAGAAAAGTCGAGTACATCAATGGCCTGGGCTCCTTTGTGGACCCGCATACGCTGTCGGCCAAGCTGAAGGGCGGCGATCGTACCATTACCGCCCAGACCTTTGTAATTGCTGTTGGCGGCCGTCCACGTTATCCGAATATACCTGGAGCGGTTGAGTATGGCATCACCAGCGATGATCTGTTCAGCCTGGATCATGAGCCTGGCAAGACCTTGGTCGTCGGTGCTGGCTGTAAGTGTGGGCTTAAGCTCAAGTCCTCAAGTCCTAATCCTGCTTTTATTCATTTCATTTTCACAATCCACAATTTGCAGATATTGGCTTGGAGTGCGCTGGCTTCCTCAAGGGTCTCGGTTATGAGCCCACTGTGATGGTGCGTTCGATTGTTCTACGCGGCTTCGATCAGCAGATGGCCAACTTGGTGGCCTCCGCCATGGAGGAGCGTGGCATTCCATTCTTACGCAAGACGGTTCCCTTGTCCGTCGAAAAGCAGTCCGATGGCCGCCTGCTGGTCAAGTACGAAAACACGGAAACCGGCGAGGTGGAGAGCGACGTCTTCGACACAGTCCTGTGGGCCATTGGCCGCAAGGGACTGGTCGATGATCTGAATCTGGACAATGCTGGTGTATTGACGCAAAAGGACAAGATTCAGGTCGACTGCGAAGAGACCACCAATGTGCCTCATATTTATGCTGTTGGCGATATTATCTATGGCAAGCCGGAGCTGACACCTGTCGCCGTCCTTGCCGGCCGCCTGCTCGCCCGTCGCCTGTACGCCGACTCTGAGCTGCGTATGGATTATGCTGATGTGGCCACCACTGTGTTCACTCCGCTGGAGTATGCTTGCGTTGGCCTAAGCGAGGAGGATGCCATAAAGATATACGGTGCTGAAGAGATCGAGGTATTCCATGGCTACTACAAGCCCACGGAGTTCTTCATACCGCAAAAGAGTGTGCGCTATTGCTATGTGAAGGCCATAGCCCAGCGCAGCGGAGAGCAGCGCGTCTATGGACTGCATTATTTGGGACCAGTGGCCGGTGAGGTGATCCAGGGCTTTGCCGCTGCCCTTAAGTCGGGCCTGACTATACCCACACTGATGAACACCGTGGGCATTCATCCGACCACAGCCGAGGAGTTCACACGTCTGAGCATCACCAAGCGTTCCGGTCTGGATCCAACGCCCGCTAGCTGCTGCAGCTAAACGGGATAGTTACGTTCCATCAAATTGTATTTCTTTACCCACACCCACACACACACACCCACACGCACGCCCGGACATACAACAGCACACCCCCAGCACACACACTCGCTTCTGGTTAGGCTGAAGAGATGCCGTGATTATGACCAACGAATTTGAGAGTTGTTACAGCTTAGCGATAAAAGTTCAAGTTTTAATTTAGTTTCGATAGTAGCATGCACACATATATGCACACACACACATGCACATGCACATGCACATGCACACACACTCACTCACACACTCAATAGCTCAGCCGACGAACAGGAAGGCGGTCAGGACGAGGGGCAGGACTTTCGGCTTCAGTAGAACTGAGCGTAACATCCACGCCCCGTCCTCCTGCCGCCTTCCTCCTAAGTAGCGGCCTCTGTGCGGTGTGCACTCAAAATTACGAAATTATGTTATATGAAGATGATTAAATATTAATAAATAAATCTGTATTTTTACGGTACAAAAATATGAACAATAGAACTTTTTTACCCACATACTACAAGACAATTGGCTGTATTACTTAATCGAATACTTTATATAATGCATCGAATTAGATTTATATTCTTGAACAGCATGAGAACATGCACAACTTTAAGATCTGTGTTTAAAGTTCGCTATGAATGAACACTATTAATAAACTATCTATTCGAAACACAAAAAGGAAAATATTTTTATATCAATCTGTTATGGACAGAACCCATTGAGAGTTGGATAACCCAATATTCCCGGAGCATGCTTCTGATCTGACTGATCTCAGCATATCATCAAAGTTTATAGATCTTGATGTATATGTTGGTATTTGCTTAGTAAGAGCAGCCTCTCGCCAGTTGGCAATCGATTAGAGTAGTGCGAGGCTAAGAATAAGAGCGAGAGGGCTATACAAAGAGAGACAGGCATATACAGCTGTGGTCAGAAAAATAGTAGTGCGGCTGAAATGTTGGGCTGCCAACTTGTAAGATAAACCTAATATTTTGAAAACAATTTGAAATTATATAAAACTAAATGTTAATTTTGATACTCGTTTCAAAATGTGATGTTTATCACCAAAATGTTGCTGACCAACATTTCAGTCGCACTACTATTTTTCTGACCACAGCTGTCTATGCAACAACTACCAATACATACATATATATGTATATATATAGGCCCACACACACACACACAATACATTACGTATTTTTTGTCTACTTCACGTTTATTTTAGATTCCGCGTATTTTCTAAATATTTCTTGTATTTTTGTTTTATTTTCCTATTTGCGAGTTGTATAATTGTTTGTTTTGTTTTGAACAAATTCTTGACATTTACAAACTGCTCGGCGTTCCCCGGCATAACTGTTTTCGCTTCCCACTTCGTCTCCTTTCCATTTCCTTTTTCACTTCAAACATCTTTTCCACTTCCGCCCGCCACCCGCTGCTCGCTGCTTGCTGCTCAACTAGATTGGAGTATTCGACAAAAAGCGAAGAGCAAAAAGTGTTTGGATACGCATTAAAAAAAAAAATTAAAAAAATATAATGGAAACAACATTAATTATTTAATATTTATGTGTTATAGGCCATCAGATCAGATCGGAGTTTGGGGCACGGCCGTCGCTTAGATGGCCGCGCAACGCTGGGCCTCGTCCTGCCGCTGCTGCTTGTTGACCGCCGATATGCACTTGGCCATGGTTGGGGAGGCGCGCGATATGGCATCGGTCATGAAATAGTCGCGCAGTTCCTTTTGCTTCACATCGATGGGGCTGCTGCTGATGGATATGCTCTGTATGTGGAGCAGAGATTAGCACGGATTCAATATCCACTCTTATGGGATACTTACGGGCTTGGCGGAGGCCTCGCCACCGCTAGCTGGCTGCAGTTCGCCAAGGCGCGTTAGGTGTGGCGCCATACTTTCGAGGCGTCCACGCAGCTCGTCGAGATTGTCGTAGGACAGCGGTTTGCCCATTACCTCGGACAGTGCGCGCAATATTTTCCAATCCTCGCGCGCCATGCCTGGTGGCGAAACACCCGGCAGTGTCTGCTGTGGCCGGCCCTCAGTGTTCACATAGATCGCTTGCTTCTCAGTATAGGCGGCGCCTGGGAGGACAGCGTCCGCAATGGACGCCCCGTTATCACCATGCGATCCAATGTACACAACAAAACAGTCCTTGGGCAGCTGATCGCGACTCACTTTGCCAGCATCGGCGTTCAGCAGGAACAGCACTTTGGGCTGTGACTGCAGTGCGGCCTGCACGCCCGGCTGGTAGCCCACATCGAAGGCGCCCACCTGGGAAGCGCTGTTATGCAACACATTGAAAGGATTCCAGTCCTGCAACCAAAAGCAACAACTGTTAGACTCCACCGAACGACCGTCTCAACTAGCTACTCACTGGCTTCTTTAGCTTCTGACAGTACTCGGAGATGGTGGCATGAATGGCAGCGCCATCGGGACGCTCCAGCACATCGACGCCAATGATGATGGCTGGCTTCTTGGCGCCCTCCAGCACCTTGGAGAAGGCGTGCGAGCCACTGCAAACATCCTTCACTAGGTTGGGATCGGCGCCCAAATTGTTGTGCTGATAGGACAAGTCAATGTTGGGTCCAATCGAGGCGATCTGCAGCTCGTTGTGTACGTAGGCCTTGCGCAGACGCGTGTTGACCAGAGGCGCCTCGTAGCGTGGATTGGTGCCAACCAGGAGCACAGCATCGGCTTGCTCCAGACCTAAAAGCAAGCGCACAAGTACAAATATGAAAAACTGGCCAGCAACTTGCCACTCCGGTGGCTCCCACCTGCAATGGTGCTGTTGAGTAAGTAGCTCGAGCGGACATCAATGCCGCTGCCTTTGATAAAGTCCTGCTCGGTGACCAGTTGCTCGCCATCCAGCCGATTAACCAGATCCTTGAGCGCCACCATGGCCTCCACATCGGCCAGCTGGCCGGCAATGCCCGCAATCTGTCCTTTGGCCTTCTTCAATGCCTTGGCAACGGCGATCAGTGCACCCTCCCACTCGACGGCCTGCAGCTCTCCATTGGGCATACGCACCATGGGAGCCACGAGGCGCTGCCGCTTGAGGCCATCGCAGGCGAAACGCGACTTATCGGCCAGCCACTCCTCGTT
This sequence comes from Drosophila leonis, assembly GCA_035045365.1. NCBI lineage: Eukaryota > Metazoa > Arthropoda > Insecta > Diptera > Drosophilidae > Drosophila > Drosophila leonis. The sequence continues at coordinate 8,127,846 of JAWNPC010000953.1, read as the reverse complement.
GACGTCCTCGTTCTCGCGTGGCAGAATGCGCAGCACCTCGTTGGTGCGAGTGCTCACGATGATGTTGCTGCCCACCGCATCCAGCACATCGATGCTGTCCACCTTGCGGATTTCCCAGGGGCGGGCCACAAAACTGTACGGCTTGTTGGTCAATGCGCCGACAGGGCACAGATCAATCACATTGCCCGAGAGCTCCGTGAGGAAGAGCTTCTCCACGTAGGTGCCAATCTGCATGTCATTGCCACGTCCAGTGGTGCCCAAGTCATCCACACCAGCGATCTCCGAGGCGAAGCGCACGCAGCGTGTGCAATGGATGCAGCGCGTCATAACTGTCTTGACCAGCGGTCCAATGTCCTTGTCCTCCACGGCGCTGGGGCAAAGGAAATGAATATTTGGAGTTGCTTCTGTTGGGTGTTAAGGCTTACCGCTTGCCCGTGTAGTTGATGTCCGTGAAGCGTGAGCGATCGGAGCCGAAGGCCATGGCCTGATCCTGCAGATCACACTCGCCGCCCTGATCACAAATGGGACAATCGAGTGGATGATTCATTAGCAAAAACTCCATGACGCCCTCGCGCGCCTTGCGGGTCAGATCGGAGTTGGTTTTGATGCGCCAGCCCTTCATCACGGGCATCGCACAGGCAGCCACCGGCTTGGGGCTCTTCTCCACCTCTACGAGGCACATGCGACAATTTCCAGCGACGGCCAAGCGTTCATGGTAGCAGAAACGTGGAATCTCTACGCCAATCTCAGCAGCAGCCTGGCAAGGCACAGAGGAAAAGGGAGAGAGACAGAGTTGGGAATAGTTGTAAGTGGCGGCTGGTTCAGTTGCTCACCTGGAGTACCGTGGTGCCTGGCAGCACCATGACGGGTATATCATCCACAAAGACCTCAATCTTCTCGGGCGCCTTGGCCGGTGTTTGAGCCAATGCGGCGCTGGTGCGCACAGCTCGGCTAGCGATTTGGTGTGTGGGCGAGCCGAGTGCGCCCAGCGCCTTCACAAGCGGTGCACGTATCATATTTTCTGCAACAAATCAATACACAACACAAACAACATTTACTTTATGGGCAATTACATAAGTTGCAAGCAGGCCGTGCCTCGACTTTTGGCCAAATGTCGATTGCTGGCTGCCTGCCACTGTTTGCCAGTTAATTGCCAATGCTTACCAATTCACCTCACTCCCTAGGTTCGAGCTCAAACAGAACTTACCGATATGCTGGAAAATATTTAGCAGCGCTGCTGAAATTTTTAATGCCGAGCAGACAACTTTTTTTATATCGTTTTTGACAGTCGCACTGTAGCTGTGCGGACAGGGTTGCCACCTGTTTGTTTGACAGCTGACTTCATGCGCGGCGCATTTGAAAGCAAAAATTTGGTATGCTGCTCACAGATGATGCAAGAGCCAGCAAGACCTTGCCCTACTAAATTACTTTATTCATAATTAAATCAGAATGTTATTTAAGAAAACTGTCCAATTACATTTCTTATGAAAACTTCTTCAAAAGTTGTAGCGTTATTATTGAAAACAAAAGTTAAATATTAAAGTATTAAATATTTATAAGTAATTATATATTTATTAAATCTAGTATTTCATATCAGATTACGTTTTATTTAATTGCTGCAGCCCTGGTAGTGCCACGGCGCGCACAGCTGTTCACAGTTTGTTTACTTCTTCAAGTGGAATTGCCATTCACATGTCAGCGTGAAAACTTGCTTGATTTTCAATTTTAAATTCAAATTGTAATTTCAAATATGGAGTGCGCAGCATGCAGCTCACTCAGTTGCATAGACAACATTAAAATAGGCAATGGACAATGGCCATACTACCTGGCCACACAATGTGGCACAATTCATTCAGCTGCAAAATGTGAGCGGCGCTTAGCAATGTTGGCGCCACACACACACACACACACACACACACTCACCACATATAAATATACACACACATGTGCATATGTATATGTGTGTATGTGTGTATATACAGGTGAACGCATGTGGCGTCACATTGATGAGCCGGCGGCGCCACAAGTGAGATTTGTTGATTAAAGATCTGACATGAGAGTCACGCGAAAAAAAAACACACACACACACATGCAGGCACACAGATAGCAAGGATGATGATGCTTGGGAGGTAGCCATGCATGTGTGTGTGTGTGTGTGTGTTTGTGCCAACGCACGATTTGTGGCTGGTCTGGCGGCGTCTGCTGGCTGGTAATCAGATAAAAATATATTATGACGTACCAGACCGACTTTTCATTGTTAATTGAGCGGCGTTGGCGGCAAAAAAAAACCTTTCTGGCCAAGTCGCGGCCTGGCCCGGCCCGGCCCTGAATGATTCGAGATTGAGACGTGCTTGATATCTGTTGGCATCGGCATCGAGATCGGCGGCGACGGCGACGGCGGCGTTGGCGATGCTGCGCGACGCGTCTTGAAGCTGGCGTCTGCTGGCTGTCGCGCCTCTCCGTGAATTGCGCTTATCTTGTATCTTTGTTTTCGTATACATTTTGTTGTTGTTGTTGTTGTCGTTGCTGCTGCTGTTGCTCCCGCTGCAGACGTGTCGCCACAATTTGCCGCCGCCGCCGCTTGGCGCCTAAAAATCAAACGGGGCGCCATACAACAAATTTTTAAAAATAACGTGCAACGCCGCTGACGTCGACGCTGACGCTGACGCCAACGCCGCAGCAGACGTCGACTAATAATGTGATTTGTTCTGCTCGTGGCTATTTTTGCGCGCCACAGCGCATTGTTAATGATCCTCTTCAGCGCAGATCCCGTCTGCAGTCGACTCTGGACTCCTTCTCCTTCTCCTTCTTCTTCTTCTTTTTACAATGTGATAATTTTAAACAATTTACTCCCCTTTTTGCGCCGCCGGCGCTGCTGGCGCTGCTCTGCTGTGCTGTGCTGCACAATTTAACGGTGTCGTCCTTGACTGCGCCGCGGCGGCGCCGCCTCGTCGTCGCTCTGTAGCAGTTTCTGGAACTGGAGCGAGATAAGACAACAATTTCTGCGCATCATAAAGAACTAAAAAAAAAGAACAAAAAGAAAAAAAACAAGAGATATGCATGATATGATTATAATTACATACATATACATACATACATACACACATACATACATACAATGTACATATGTATGTACATATGTATGTATGTGTGTGTGTGCTGCCTCGCTGATAGCGCCACGCATTTGCAGCAACAACAACAACAAAAGCTTCAAGCAGAGGCGCCTGATGACAATGCTGATAATGGGCCACAACGACAGGGTCACTGCCAGCAGCGACGTCGACAGCAACGGCGACTGCACTCGCATTTCCTTTTGGTGGGGTGTTCGCTGGGGGTCACATGCAGCTGGCGCGGCATCAAGACGCCGACGTTGACGCCGCTGACTCCATTGAGTGAGAGCTCGCGCCGGCGACGCGTCGCTGCTGTCAGCGAATTCAATGCGGGAGCTGCGCTGCTCTGCGCTGCCAACCGAACGCTCACTCGCTCGTTCGTTCTTTCGTTCATTCGTTCGTTCGCTCGTGTGTTGGTTTAGCTTGATCGTGCGACCGGCACTGGTTCGGCTTATTGGGCTACGGCTGTGACTCTGGCTGGGCTCCCCAATCTTTCCTTTGAATAAAACGAGTGGCCGCTTGCAATTTTCACTTAGTTTGAGTCCGAACGGCGACTGCGCCGGCGTGTCCGTGTGTGTGCGCGTGTGTGTGTGTGTGTGTGTGAGTGTATGTAACTGTAAGCCCAAGCACTCGCAATCGAATCGCATCGCATCGCTTCGCATTGTATTGAAATTGAAATTGGCATCGATAAACAAACGGCAAACGGCAAACGACAAAACAAAAACAAAACAAAACAAAACGCGCGCCAAACGCCGTTTGTTTTTTGTTGTTGTTTTCTTCTTCCCATTTTTTTTTTACTTCTTTTGATTGTTTTGCGTTTTAATGGATTTTTTTCGTAAATTAATTTCAGTTCGTGCAATTTTGTTCTCACATTGTTTTGTTTCTCGCCTTTTTTTGAGCAGCGCGTGTGGCGCATGCGCAGCAGCAATAACAATAACAACAACAGCAACAACAAGAGCATTCAAAAAGTGACAAAAACTAATTCAATATTGAAAATCGGTTAGTCATCGCCGGCGCAAACATATTTATCTCACTTCTTCTTGTTGTTTTTTTTTCACTTTTTTTTTTTTGGTAATTTTTGTTTACTGTTTTTTTCGTGCTACGAATCAGACGACCCAAATCGCCGTCGCTCCCCACAGTATTTACCTGACATCATCATCAGCATCAGCATCAACATCGTCATCAGCATTATCATCATAATTATAATCAGTAAGAACGTCGGCATTTGCGGTTGACATCTTTACGGGCTTCATTCAGAGCAAAAAAAATAAATAAATAATACAAACAACAAACAAAAAAATAAAATAAAATAAATAAAAACAAGCAAAACAAAACAAACACAAATATATATAAAAGAAACAACAACAATCTTAGGGTGAGTATCGTATACACAATGTTCTCCAAGTACACTCATAGAATCATTATTGTTATCATTTATATGTATTTTATATTTCAGAAATATTTGGAATTAGTATGCCAAATAAATTTAAAAAACATATTGAACCAAAATTTATATCCATAAGATTTTTAATATCTCATTTAGATGTTTATATAGAGGGAAAAATGTGTTTTGCTTGTATCTTAAAAGTGGAAAACAATATAGACAACAATTGTTAAATGTATAAATATATACATACATATATAGATAAATGTATATACTTAGTTTTCTCTTCATTTTGCTGCCAGCAATATTTTTGGATTCGAAGAGCCCTTTTGAAGGATTTGCTTTTAAGAATTCGATTACAAATTAATGGTCTCAAGATTATATACAGTATAGATATAATAAATTTTAGATATAGATATATTTATATAATCTTATTTATTATAAATTTTAATGACAGTTATTAATGATACAAATTGATAACAAATAATAAAACTCAAAGTTCCTAAGCGAATTTTGACATATCTTAAATATCCTAAATAAATAACAATTCAACACATTTTTGAAAGTTGTTGAAATTTTCAACATTTTACCAAGTCTTAATTTGTATCTTTAAAATCGTAAATTTTTATTAAATTCAATTTTATATGGAAATTTTCTTTATTCAAAAATTATAAAATTAGCTTATAATTTTAAGAATGCTTCGTGGCAATCTAAGTTCGAAGAGTTAACTTTGATTTGATTTTCGATATGTTCCGAGCTCGAATATTCTAAATTTTCAGAGCTGTCAGTATTTTATTTTGTTTTTTTTTTTTCATACATATTTTTATATGTTTTGTTGTTGCTCATTGTTTTCTTTATTGTTGGTTTGAAATAAGGCAAAACGGTGGCCATATTTCAAGCTTATTTCCTGTGTGATCTCAGCTGTACACATATACATACATACAGATACATATGAAGCATACATACAGATACGAATGTAGTAAGAGATACAGAGATTCAGCTTGAGATATAGATGTATCTTTAGATCCCGTCTCAGATATAGTTAGAGATACAGATATAAAATCATATGTTATATTGATTTTTATATATACCGATACAGTAGATACACACACATCTACAGCTAGAGATGCCAATACAGATACAGATATAATAAGAGATACTAATGCAGATACAGCTTGAGATATAGATATATACACAAATACAGATACAGCTGGATATAGATACAGATACATATACAGTTAGAGATACAGATACAGATTCATGTATAGAGACTGACTACTGAAACAGTAGAGATACAAACAGAGATACATATAGCCACAGCTAGAGATGCGGATGCGGATACAGACACAGCTAAAGATACAGATACAGATACAGTTAAAAATACAGATACAGATACGGATATGAATACAGTTAGGGATACAGATACAACAAGAGATACACGTACATCTTAAGAGACATATACAGATACATATAAGACAAAGATAGATGCAGATAGATATAACTAGAGATACAGATTCATGTACAACGGCTGATATATTAGAGATACAGATACAGCTGCAGCTTCAGCCAGAGATACAGATACATCTTAAGATACATATACAAATAGATCTAACTAGAGACACAGATACAAATGCATATATATCGACCAAAACAGGAGAGATACAGATACAGATACAGATACAGATACAGCAACAGCTAGAGATACAGATACACAGCTTGAGATATAAGCGTTTCTGTGTATCTGTTAGATAGACGAAGCCAGGCGTCGTCAGACCAAATAAATGCCAACAGCAGCACCCAAAAATGGTCAAAATAAGCGCCGCGTATGTTTTTTGGCCAGTAGCAACAACAACAACAACGACGACATTGTTTCCATGCCACAAGAGAGAAAAAACAAACACAAATTAAATGATTTGTTTTAACGTATTTTGTTGGCTGCAGTGCGTTCAACTGCTTCAACTAGCCTCTCCCTCCCGCCACATGCCTCGCTCCTTGCCTTGCGCCCCCTTCTTCTTTTTCTGCTGACGATCCGTGGCCATCCCGAGCGACGCCTGTGCAAAATTTATGGCCTGCATTTGTTGTACAACAACAGCAGCAGCAGCAGCAGCAACAACACTGAAGAGCGATACAAACTTAAAAAAAAATATATAAAAAAAAATATAAGGAAAAAAAACTGAAACGTCGCCATAAAAAATACATTTTCGGCCCACATGCGCTGGCACCGACGCGGAGACGCCCGCCACTAAAGAAATTAAAATATGCCCCGAGACGGCAACAACAACAGCAACAACATTAGATCCACATATGCTTGGAGTTACGTGCGATCTGGACAGAGCAGACGTCAGCCCGCCCCTCCACTGCGCCACCCCCTTCCCCTCTCTGCTCGCTGCTCACATCGTTTCGCGTTTTACTACGCTCCAAAGTTTCATTTCATTCATAAAAATAAAAGCTGTGTCTCTCGCACTGGGTGTGCGTGTGCGTGTGTATGTGTGTGTGTGTTGGTGTTTGTGTGTGTGTGTGTGTGTATGTCTCAATGGAGCTACAACGCATGAATGAAAAAAAGAATATGTGAATGAAGCCACACAGCAATATGGAAGAGTCACTCGCTCTTCCTCTACCTCTCCCACTTCCTCTCACTCTCTCTCTCTCTCTCTCTTTGTCACCCCTCTTCCTCTCTCTCTGTCTATGTATGCGCTGCCTGGTAGGCGTACAAATTGGCTTTGGTCTCGTCGCTGCTTCGCCATCCAAGTGAAATCTTTCTATAAGCCCGCCAGGCCTCGCTCAGCCCCCATCTCCGTCTCATAATTTGCCATTTTCTAAACGATTTGGCCATATGGCTCGTGGGCAGATGTTATCCAATGGAGCACGTAGAACACACACACACACACACACACACTCCAAAACAAATTTTTCGGGAAGTTTCTTTATGATCTTTGCAAATGATTTTTGAAATTTTCTGGAATCTTTAAAAGATTTAGGAGATTTTTTGTTAAGTCTTTCAGAATCTTAAGAAGCTTAAAGCTTAAATTGTAGAGATATTTGGGCACTCATGGAAGATTTTACGACTCTTTAGAAACTTTTGCTTATCGTTGATTTTCTTGAGAGAAATTTTGTAAACTTCTGGAAATCATTGAAAATTTGTTGGACTTTTTGAAATCGTTGGGAATTGAGGTTAAACTTTAGAACTCTTTGAGAACTTGGAGTTCTGGTTTGGAAAACTGTGGAAATCTTTGAAAAGCTGTGGGCAATTGCGGAAGTCTTACTAAATCTATAGAAATCTGTAATATTTAGTTTAAGTTTTTGGAAATTTGGAAAATCTTTGGAAATATCTTGGACTCTAGAAAAATGTTGTGAAAATTTGTGGAAGTCTGAAGCAATTTTTCAGAATCTATAATAATATAAGCTATGCAAATCTTGAAAATCTTTGAAAAACTTCAAAGTCTTGGGAACATATTTTTGTAGAAATTTGTAGAAATTATTGTTAGCAAATTATAAAAAAAATAGAGAAAACTCTTGAATGCTATGGAAATACTCATGAGTACTTAAAATATTTGTAAGTTTTGAAAAACAGTTCACTGTACTTAGAAATCTTTAAGTATCTTTGCGAAACTTTTGGTATGGAAATTTATATTAACCCTTAATTGTCTGATTTTTCTAAAGTGATCAAAAATCGTTTTGGATCAATTGATAATTTGACTTTGAAATGATCTTACTACGAATGCAATTAAGCTATATACAAAAATTTTGGGAGCTCAATTTTTTGCATTTTTCTTTTTGCTGGGCTTAGTCGAATTTTCGTCCTGCCAAAAGGCAGTCCTTAGTCCTTATGGGGTTAAGTACTAACATATTACAGCTTCTCCAAAATTCGAAAAAAATAGAGAAAAAACATTCGTTTTAGTTTTTTAAACTTCTTTAATCACTAGTCACTAACCTATAGACCTCTAAAGCTTAACTACCTATATTATGGTCAAAGTTTTTATGAAAATTCTTCAACTCTTACGAACATTTTTAGCGCAAATGTAATATGTATTAAGGCGCTTAAAAGCCTATTTCGGAAAAAAACTCTAAGACAATGGAACAATTTTTGATTGATTTTGATTTTATTTGGTTTTCTAGGATTTTGTGTTTTTGTATTTCTTTTTCGTTCGTGAATTCTTTTTGGTCGCATTATTTACATACAAAGCCAAGATGAGCTAACAGTGGAACGCTCAGCAAGCAGCTCGCAGCTCGCAGCTCGCAGCTTGTTGTCTATGCCCCACAAATGATGATCATTATAGGTGATCATTATCGAGATGATGATGTGATCGAGCGGCCGAGCCAAATGTAAAGCGACAACAAAACGTGGCTAATAAATTAAGCAAAGCGTCAACAAAGCTGTTGACAAATGTCAATTTTGGAACGCCAACGCTGGCCATTGACAAAAAATAAATAAATTTATATATAATAATAATAAATTTAATAAGCATATGAGCAGTGTACATGTGTGTGTGTGTGTGCGTGTGTGCTACTCAATGGAGCTAAATCACATTTGGACTAGAGTGAAATTGGCAATGGAGGAAAACAGCCTAATAAGAGAAACTATGTGAGATCATGCGAAGCGTGGGTCACCAAATGCTTCCAAATGATTCACCAGAATAATACGAGATTCATTTAATTCCAAACTCATGGCTAGTCAATGATCTGTTACATAAGAGGTAAATAGATCTATCACATAAGATCTAGAAAGATCTATCACATATGAGATGGATAGAGCTATCTCATAAGATCTAGATAAATCTGTCGCATGACAGATGGATAGATCTATCACATAATAGATCTATCACATAAGATATACATATATAGATCTATCATATAAGAGCTAGATAGATCTATCATATAAGAGCTAGATAGATCTATCACATAAGACCTAGATAGATCTATCACATAAGAAATAGATAGATAGATCTATCACATAAGAGATAGATAAATCTAGCACATAAGAATATAGAAAGATCTATCACATGAGATATAGATAAATCTATCACATAATAGATCTACCACATAAGAGCTAGATGGATCTATCACATAATAGATCCATCACATAAGAGACCTATCGCATAAGATATACATAGATCTATCACATAAGAAATAGATAGATAGATCTATCTAGCTAGATGGATCTATCACATAATATATACATACATAGATCTATCACATAAGAAGTAAATAGATAGATCTATCACATAAGAGATAAATAGATTGATCACATGAGACGTAGAAAGATTTATCATATAAGAGATGTATAGATCTTTCATATAAGAGATAGATAAGATCTAGAGCTTGTCTATTAAGAAATAGTATATTATCTTATCTTAGTTCTTTTGGCTATCTATCGCCTTTTTATCGTTATTCTATCATCCACATAAAATAACCTACCTTTAAAATAAAATATATCGTCTGTAAGAAAAGAATAACGATACTAATCAAAACTCTTTTTTGCAAGATCTTCTGTCTCTCTGCCCATAAATACAAGAGTACTAGTCTTTTGGTAATATGTCTAATCTTTCTATTCTCCAACGAATATAAGTTCAATTGACTGTGAGAGAAATATTGTTAGTAATTAAAAGTCTCTAGCCAATATCGCCAAGCAATCGCATATGTATCTTCTGAATGAGAGAAACAAATATGTTTAGTAATCATAACTGTTTTGGCAATATCGCCTGTCAATTGCTTTTGTATCATCCAAATAAAAATGAATAATAAGAGCAAAAGTAGATGCTAGTATTGTCTTATTGTACAGTATTGCCTTGTGATCTTTCATTAGGAGTCTGCGATATTTATAGTGGATGTGAATACGTTGAGCCTGCAAGGAAATTATGACAAGTTATGGAAGTTAAGGGTATGAAATCCTAATATCGAGAACTTACGCATGAAGTATGTAAGATAGAAATACTAAGTCTTAGTTTATCATTTTAGTGGAAGATCATGGGAATCAGATTCATTCGATTTACTTGTGTTTCAAAATGCAAGATTATAATAATATAGGAAATATAGGATATATAGGATAGATATATAGGAGTTAACCAAACGATAGACATGGATTTTGCATTTCTATCCAGACTTCACAACTTCCATATGAGAGGATCAGAGATTGCTTGAGCCGAGCTGAGCTAAGCTGAGCTGAACTGAGCTTCAGGCTGCAAAATACCCATTGCAATGCACTCGAATGCAGTTCATCAATCAGCGCGCCAGACAACAACATTGATCAATCATGAGCGAGTGCACAGAATGGCTGAATGAGACAGAGACAGAGCCGGGGGCATGAGCAGGAGCAGAGTAGCCGAGTAATAGCTACAGCCATACAGCCATAATAGCTATATCCATTGGCCCTCGCCGCACAGCACAGCACAGCACAGCAGTTTGTCGTTCTCCAAATGAAAATTCAATCAATTGGCTGACATTTAATGGAGGGAGCCGTCAAATGTGATTGATTGATAATTAAATGTGGCGCCCGCCAGCCGACGCACTGCAGCATAATGGGTAATCGTATGGCGACAGCCGGCGTCGGAGAGAGAAAGCAACTGGAGAATATCACAGAGAGCGAGAGAGAGAAAGAGAGAGATAGAATATGACAGAGAGAGAGAGAGAGAGAGAGAGAGAGAGAGAGAGATGTAGAGTCTGTTGTGTATTTAGCATATGACAATGTGGCGCTTGCTAATTTTGTGCAGATCTTTCAAGTTTTGCCGCAACTGTTCATAGGAAATATTTCCTAACTCCGAGAACTGGGAACTGGCAACTGGACACTGGATTGAGAAACAGAAACTGGAATTTTATTGTCACGTTGGGTTTTTTCATTCAATTTGAATTTAATTTATAACGGCGCCTGCTTCAGGCGCCTCACCAAAATCTTTGAATACTCTTTTCAACGAAGAGCGAGTCCATTGACGATGTCATCAATTTCGCTTAACCCTTTCGCCTTTTAGGTGGCTGTACTCTGCTGTCGCAGGTGCTTTACTGAATGCAGCGAAAAGTCTCCCATTTGTCGGAGATCCCATATCGCACTTACGCAAGCTCCTTTGGGCTGCTGTTCTTTGATGCTGCTATACAAGTAATGGCAATGATAATAATGATGATAGTAATAAAACTGATGATTGTGATACCAATGATGATAATAATAGTAATGATATTAAAGCTAATCAAAATTGTAGTAGTAATGCTAAAATTTATAAAAAATAATGTATTCTTCAATAATTATTTAATACTAATGAAAATAACAATAATAATACTAATGATAATAAAAATAATAATAAATAGAGTATAGAGCAGGCACAGTTCAGTCGCGAGCTGCTAACTTCTGTTGAATTTCGTAGCTTCGACACGTTTTGCGCATGACAAGAAAAAAACCAAAAAAAATAAAAAAACAAATATATTTTGGAAATAAAAAATAAAGATGCTATTTCGTTTGTTTGTTGCCAGCTAATGAGCTTTATTTAATTTTATTAATGGAATTGCCAACATTTATCATAAATTACAAATCGTGATCGTGATAACAGGCCAGACGGACTCCCCACTTTGCCCCTCTCCCTTGCGCCTCCTCCGCCGTCCACCCTTTTGCGATCTGCGATCTTCTCCGACTTCGTGTCATTTGTTCATCGATTGAATAATTAAGTTGTCGTGTATTGCTTTGATACGGGCTCACACAGATACAGAGACTTACACACACAAACACACACACACACACACACACACAGACAGGCACACACACACACAGATACATACGTACTCACATATAGACATACACAGGCAGACACACACACACACACACACACACCAACTCACACACATACACACACACACACACACACACACACACACATACACACACACACACACACACACACACACACACACACACACACCTGCATATGTAGTTGTTGTTGTGCTTTAATGTTTACCTTTGAAGCGCCGCATTCAAATTATTTGCTTAATTTTATTGCCCGTTTCTTGGCTAAAAATTCGGTTAGCCCATTGTCTGACTGGCACTGTGGGACTGCCCAAAAGAAAGAAAAAAATCGCACACACACATACAGACACAGGCACGGGCACATTAGGCGCCCCGCATTGCCCCCAGCGAGTCGAGCATTTGCTAAAAAGCTAAAAGCAAATCAGCTTTTATTTATTAGCTGGAAATAGTTTTTTTCTCTCTCCACTTTTGTTGTTGTCGTTGCTGTAGTTGTTGTTGTTGTTGCATATTTTCGTAGAAATTTATGCCATAATTGTTGTCTGGCCCGATCGGGCTTGCATCATTCATGGCACTTGGCAGCGCAAGTGTCCTGTATCCGATGTCAGACGCTGAACATAGCTGCCAATCAAAAATGCCTGGCGCCAAGGCCCCAACCATAAAAATTGTTGCCGCAGCAGCAACAATTGCTACTACCTCCAGTTGCAACAGCAGCAGCTTTTGATGAAATGCGCACAATTGAAATTCAATCTGAATGCATTGCCTGCAACAGTGGCCCAAACTGTGGTTGTCAATTGCTGTTGTTGTTGTTGTTACTGGTTGTTGTTGCTGTCAATTGTTGCTGTTAACCGAACGAAGTGCTCAAAATCGCAATGACACTTGCTGCCAGTGGCGTCGACGTGATCATTGGATTAATTGCCCTATGAAAAACAATATGTAAATGCTCGACTAGTATATACCCTTACCACCATTGCATAACACAATCATAAAACATGTATACCTAATACAATTCTCTAAGACTTTTACCTTGTTGTAAAACTAAAGATAAGATGTTGATATATTGTATAATAGATTACGTTTTAATTAGGAAAAAATTAAAATTAAAATTTAATTACATTATAATCTTGCACCTAAAGCTGCAAGTTTTGGCTTTGATTGCAATTAAATAAAGCTCAAGTTTAATAGATTTGATAGAAAATCTTTGAAAGCTTTTGTATATTAAAACTGATACTTAAATATTAAAGCTTATCATAAGCTTTCGATCTTATCCAAACATTGTTAATTCAACTTTACTGCATAATGTCCTCCAATTAGCCTTAGAGTCATAAAACTGCCAATGATCATTTTTTTAATTTAAAAGCTTTTAATGTTTTTGTATATTAAAGTTTCTGTTCCACAAGATATTAAAGCTTGTCATAAGCTTTAAATTTAGCATATACTGTCCCACAAGTATTAAAACTCTCTCTCTATATATACATATGTATAAAGCTCATTGCTTTTAGCATAGGGAAAATTTTTACTATGTATGAAGCTTAGTTCCCTTAGTTCACAGACATCACAAACATGTGATTCACGCCGTGTCTTTAGCTACCTGAGAACTTTAGTCATGAAAGCTTTTCGTTATCAAACAAATAAATCTATTAAACAGCTGCTGTCATTTGACACGGGATACTTCAGATTTGCGTTGTAATATAATCAAATTTCAGAAAAGCTGAAAAAATTGTTGTTTAATAGTGTAACATTTGTGGTTCTCCCGTTTTGTATAACAAACAAACAACAGAAATATATATGATGTCTGGAACATATATATAGAGTGATCAATATTATATATACCTTCTTAAGTGAGATGAAAACACTGAAAAATAAATACACAATTAAACTTAACAAAAACGAATGTCACAGTCGTACCTTTATGGGAGAACTATATCATTATATAGTAATCCCCGCTCTATAAATGTGAATGCTATAGTCTTGGGTTGGATAAAAAAGCTTGTGTCTATCTATTGAGCAAGTCAACAGTAAATGACTTGTGAAAATATTAAAGCTCGCTCTGTAAAGCCCTAAAATATTCAATTAAAAACGCCTTCAACGTGCATTTACTCAGAACTTTTTGTTTATCTATAATGACGCCAATGTTACAATGTTGAAGATAGAATTATTTCTGATTTGCCATGCCCCCAGTGGTTATACCTATATTATCTTAATGAATTTGATGATGCTGAGCCACACGAATATGTTTATATATGTATATACAGCTGTGTTCATAAAAATAGTAGTGCGACTGCACAATGTATGCACACATGATCTTCAACTCTCCATATAGATATAGTAATGCCCAACTTGCCAAATTATAAGCCCCCAGCTGCACTACAGATAGACGAACAGCCAGCTGAATGGACATTGCAGCAAACCATTTATTCTTTGCACTATGTGAACGAGCATAAAAATATACATATATTGACTAATATACACATACATATAAATCTATGTTTGAGATTTATTTGCTTAACACTAAATGTTAGTTTGACATTAGTTTGAAGAACTGTTAAGCAGCGTTACGTTATGAAAGAAGACTGAAATAGAGCAGAGCTTCAATGGCAACAACAACAACAATCTTCTAGTGTTGTGAAATTCGTGCAAGGAACGAGGTCTGGCAGCGAGAGAGTTGCTTTTACCGAGTGTGAAAGGAACCGAACGTGATAAGCAGTGAGGCATACATAGCGAGTAGAGATAAGACAAAACTGCGACTCTCTGGGTTTTAAGCTTAATTAAAGAATACAAATAAATGGTGTCTGAAAGTCCTACTGAGGATGCAAATGTACATATCGCCCTCATCCCCGACATATATGCTATATATATATTTTTTTGTTTTCTATTTTTGTTTTGTGTCTCATAGCTGATGCCCTAATTGGACCAGGGCGTGATTGGATTTGGGCGCCTGTGCCATGTGCCCGCTAATTGCCAAGCTGCTAAAACGCATGGACAACGGCTAAGGGCCTGAAGGACAGAGCAAAAATAACACATAAGAGTAGAGAGTATAAGAGACAGTGAGAAAGAGAGAGAGAGAAGTACATTTGAGAGAAGACAATATGAAACGCTATTATCTGAGCACGCTGCTCTGCCTGTGGTTCAGCTACGGCGGCTGCGAGCCGCTCTTTGGCGTGCACACGGACGAGCTGGTGGATGGGGAGGGGCAGCTGGTTGTGCCGCGGCGTGTGCATGCCGATGGCGCCTTCATGACGCACACGCTCCACTACGCCCACGAGCGGGATCATAGACGGCAGCGACGCAGCGTCGAGACACAGCCGGAGCTGCATTTCGAGCTGCCGCTGCGTGACGAGACGCTGCACCTGGAGCTGACGTAAGTGGGCTGGCAGAGATAGATGGCTCCAGCAGTGGTCCACGCCATTAATTGTTCGCATTTGTATATCGCAGAGCTCACAGCTACTTCCTGGCGCCGCATCTGATTGTGGAGCGACATCGTCGGGATCTGCGCACACGTGCGCCGCCGCCAGCGCAGCAGCTCAACTGCCATTTCCATGGCAAGGTGCGCGGCGAGCCCTCGGCCAATGTGGCCATATCCACATGTTCCGGTCTGGTGAGTAACTGCAATCACAATTGCAATATAAACAACATAATATGCACAGCTTGATAGCCCCAAGAACTGAGAGAAAAACAAATCAAGCCAAAGCTAAAAGCTGTTAACTAAAGGAAAATGAAAGCTGAAGAGAAACTAGGGCACGTATGATCAGAGATCTTTCAAGAGATTACAAAGTTACACAATGCTTATGGCTTGTTACTATCTGTTTCTTATTACAGCATGAGAATCGCAAAGAAGAGTGCTGTGTGAAAAGAAGTTTCACTTATTTAGCATGTATGTGCATACATACATACACGTACACATTCATACACAGATGCATTCATACATACATTACATATACATTAATTTCTTCATTCATTCATTCATAAACACATTCATATATATGTACATATATACACATACATCCTCACATGCAACAGAAATTAGTTCAGTTAGCTTGCATTTGATATGATAATAATTATAAGAGAAAATACAACGCGGAAGTTGACCTTAAGCAAGTCTTACTTCAAATTCGACATTCCTATAAATCGATACATATACATATATACATACATATATATATATATATATACAATATATAGATAGATATTGTCCCATTCAGTCAGATCTATAGAGTTGCACACGTCATTTCAAGTTTCTTGCCTAAGTCATTTGCTTTGAGCAAGTTTGTTGCCTAAGTCATTCTGAACAACACTGATTTTCGCTCGTTCTCTTTTTTTTTTTTTTGTTTGTTGCCAGGTGGGTCACATTAAGACGGCCAGCAATGAGTATTACATAGAGCCTTCCAAGCAGCATGCGGCGCATCCAATCAACGGTCATCCGCATGTGGTATTCCAGCGGTCCTCGGTGAAGCCTAAGCACAAGCCGAAGGTAAGCCAAACAAATGATGAGCTGTCACATACACACACACATGTTAATGTTTGTCTTTGTATTGGGTCAGACTGATCAGCAGTGGCGTCGACATAAGCGCAGGCGCAAGGAGCAGCGGCACAAGGGCCAGTCGCGCAACCAGAGCCAAAGCCAGAGCCAGAGCCACAGTCCGATTAGCAATTGTGGCACACGCGAGCCGAGGCGCCGCATGGAGACGCGACTCGAGTGGCAGGCGCGTGGCAAATTCAAGATACAAGGCGGTCGCAAGGTGCGCCGCCATCATCGTCATCACCATCATCATCATCAGCAGCAGCAGCAGCAGCAGCAGCAGCTCCATTATCATCATCATCATGGGTACAAGCATCCGCACACGAAATTCAAATATGAAACTCAATTGGAGGAGCAGACTCACATGGAGCGCAGTCGTCGCTCGATCAGCAGTCCACGGCACGTGGAGACGCTGATCGTGGCAGATGCCACAATGTCAGCATTCCACAAAGATGTCGTCGGCTATCTGCTGACCATTATGAACATGGTGTCCGCCCTCTACAAAGATCCCAGCATCGGCAATGCCATCGAGATCGTTGTCGTCCGCATTATTGAGCTGCAGGAGAACGACACCGAGCCGGAGCTGAATCTTACGCAGAATGCGCAAAGGAATCTCGACCGCTTCTGCAGCTGGCAGCACAAGTTGAACACGCTCAACGAGAACGATCCGCATCATCACGATGTGGCCATACTGATAACGCGCAAGAACATCTGTGGCAACAATTGCATGTGAGTATTACAGTTCTCAGTCTCGCTGATATCGGATGTATTTGGCTAATACTAATTGCGTGCCCTCTGCAGGACCTTGGGGCTGGCCAATGTGGGCGGCATGTGCAAGCCGAAGCAATCGTGCAGCGTGAATGAGGACAACGGCATCATGCTCTCCCACACGATCACGCACGAACTGGGCCACAAGTAAGTCCAATAGACTTCCGTACTACAACCCCAATCCCCCCCTCCCCCTTATGCTCTTTGGCCGACATCGCTGTTGGCCAACATCGAAATGCACTTCCCAACCAGTCGCTTGGCCAACGCAATGCAAATGCATCAATTGAGCGACCAGCCGCAAGATTTATGTGCAGCCCAATTCGTTTAATGAATGAATCAAACTAGCAGCAGCAACAACAGCAACAACAAACAACCAAACAAACAACAATCAGCAAGAAACTGAATGAATGGCTGCTTTAAGTGAACGCGACGGATGCTTTGACACCTGCGTGTGTTGTGACAATGATCGCCTGCGTTGCACGCCCACAGTCGACACGAGCGTCCGCCCCTCCCCTATCACCTCATACCACCGCCCGTCCCCCATATGTCGACAAGCATCTCCATTGCCCATTCCCCACTACCCCACTTCCCACTGGCGTGCAGCCGCAGTTGCCGTAGTTGCCGCCCTGCTGCTGCGCTATTCAAACTCAATTAGTCGCTGAACCAGTGACTAACACACAAACACAAACAGACACACACACACATACACGTTTGTAGCTAGAGATGGACGTGTAGCTATAAATCGCATTCGTTTTATGCATTTTTGTATATATTATATATACAGTCCCGCTCAACTGACTTTGACTTTTTCAAAAATTCAACCTAAACTCCTATTAAAATTAAAAAGAAGAAATTAATAAAAATCATATAAAAAAATGAAAATTTACAGGCGTCAAACTTCTTTGTCATAATTGATAAATTTGTTTATATAACAAAATTTATTTCATGCAAATCGGAGCTTCCGTTGCCGAGATATCACTTTTCAAACTTTTGAAAAAGTCAAACTCTCAGTTGAGCGGGTCTGTATATGCCGTACATTTGCCACTGGGTTCACAAATTTTTGTATTCTTTTTGCAACTGAAGCCAACATTAATAAAAACAATATATGTATATAGAGAACAGATTCTAAATTT
The DNA here is from genome assembly GCA_035045365.1 of Drosophila leonis. Lineage (NCBI taxonomy): Eukaryota > Metazoa > Arthropoda > Insecta > Diptera > Drosophilidae > Drosophila > Drosophila leonis. The sequence continues at coordinate 8,109,212 of JAWNPC010000953.1, read as the reverse complement.
AAGCCTAAGTTAACCAATAAATATAAAATTATTAAATATTCTACTCTTTTATATATTGTTGATTAACTTAGGCTTCAATTCAGAATTTTCATTCTAATTTTAAATTCAAAACAGGATATCTCATACATATATTTTTATTATTTTAAATTTTCCTTAATTATAAAATGATAATTAAACTTTTTTTTATAATTCGCATTTGTAAATGATTTTCTAGTTTACTGCTGCTATTCGGCGGCTTGTACTAGAGTATTGAATGAGAAGATGTAAAACTGAATTTGTCACATAGTTGGATATGATATAAAAATCATTTACTGTAATATAATATATATTCAGAATTCAACTAGAAATCAAGTTTGTAGTTAGTCTGATATTAAATTTATTTTGAGTAATATATTTACTCAAGCTCAAACTCAAAAACTTTTTAAATATTTAACAAGATTTTTACTATAATTCAGCAAGTAGCAAGTAGTACCGCACTAGCCGAGAAATGAAAACATTTAATTTAAAAAAAGGTAAGAATAAATAAAGATAAAGAATGAAAAGGATCTTTACTTTATATTTTGATACAAAATACTCAAGACTAGCAGTAGCAACAAGTAAACAAAATAACAGAAGATATATTTCACTATATTCACTTTGACAAGCGGAAAACGCGTGAAAAATCGTTAGCTAAAATTAGCCAATCCAAACGATGTTTTATAATAAAAGCTATAATTCTTTCAATATTTAGCCACTTTTTTGTCCATCTCTAATATACACACACATATATAAATATATGTCTATATATATGGAGGTACGGAGGTACGTAGCAATTTGGTAGCACAGCCACTGGCTGTCGCAGTTGTCCGGTTTCGTAGGCTTATCTCGTTTGGTGTTCGTGCCAAGTGGATTTTTGTAAAACGCCTTATAAGCGCAGCCAAGTGCCCGTCAGTCTGGCGTGTTCCGATTGAGTCAACCAGCCAGGCGGATCAGCCAGCGGCTGCACTGACACAATCGTCATTATACCCTGTAATCTAGTTAATTGTTGAGAGTCTATGAGATTGAACGGCAGAACTACTTAGTGTTTCATTAGCGATCTCCCTGCCGATGCTATGATATGATTTATGATAATATTTTTTATAGAGTTTATATTTCAAGTAGCTCAAATGGATAAACGTTTCTCAATTTTATATTAATCGATAGCACAAAGAGGAGAAACTCCATATCGAATAAGATAAATCAATTCATATATAAATTCTCAGAGTATGTGAATAATTATGAATTTGTCTACCGAAAAAGTTATCGTATTCACATATCTTTTATCTTTGTATTGTAAAAAACTTAGTTCACAAAAGCAAAACATTATCGATTTTGATTGATAACAGGATAATTGAAACACATTAAAGACACTGTCTTCCTAAACAGTTTATCCGATTTGTTTCGAATTAAGTTCATAAGTTAAGAATTAAGATAACACAATATTAAAAACTATTTATCGAAGGAGTTGAGCAAATGTATTCTATTGTCATATACATTTTTGTTTGTCTAGAACTAAGCGAAGGTCATGAAAACCTTATCGATTTTTATCGATAACATAATAAGGAAAACTGCTAACCGAATTTCATAGTCATTTAATCTGATTTTTAATTGCAGAGAGCATATTATGCTGACTTGATTTGAATATTACAGGGTATATTCGCACGCAGAGCCACCAGTGTGACTTGTTTGTTGTTGTGCAATTTACGTTTGATTGTCGCTGGGTCGCGCGGTCATCGTCAGGTGCCAGCCGCTGGCTAACGATATGCTTATTTCTGACTCTCTATGTGTGTGTGTGTGTGTGCATTTGTTTTTGTTTTTATTTTGTACTGTGCTGATTTAAGCACTATTCTAATAATCAGGTTTTTGACTTGCCCGCAGTCTAGAGCTGCAGAGCGTGGCATAAATTGCTGCTGCTGTTGATTTTTATGTTATTATTATTATTATTTATTTTTGTTGCTTGTTTGTTGTTTCTCAAAGACAATGCGAACAATAAATCTCAGCAGATTAAATATAGGGAAAGAGCGAGACGGAAAAGGTCTTGTCAGTTACTGCTGCTGTTTCCCTACAGTTGCAACAAAGTTGATCAATATTTAGGCCCCTCTGTGTGTGTGTGTGAGTTCTAGTGACTCACTACGTAGGCTTACATAAGATCTGCTCGAAATTACGCAATTGCGTTACGTACGTAATCATTAAGTCTGATTCCCTGTATGTCATTTCCTCATAGTTTTACATCTGTGAGAGGTCGAAAACATAGATCTTATGAAACTCTAACTACATTCACTCATTTAAAATAGCGCTCGGTATCGAGGAGCTACAATTCAAAAAGAGTAAAAATTTATACGAAATTGTAGTTTAACTTGAAAGTTAAGTTCAATTAGAATTGAAATCGATAAGCTTATCGATACAAAATTATTGTTAAGCTCTAAATCGGTAAGCTTATCGATACACAGATGTAAGGCAACTTGATATAATTAACAATCCAAAATTGTCGATACAACATTTTAGCTAAGCTTGAAATCGGTAAGATTAGCGATTCACAATTTAAGCTTATCGATACAAAATCTTAGTCAAACTTGAAATCAATACCTTCGAAATTGTAAAATATCATTATAATCGATTAACTTAACGACATAAATAATTAGTAGTAGTAGTAGTAGTAGTCGATATATTTATCGATATCACATTATAGTGTAACTTGAAATCGATAAGTTTATCGGTATATTTTTTAAACTTAACCTGAAATCAGAAAGTTAATCGATTAGAAATTGTAATATAACGAAATAATCGATTAACTTATCGATATACAATTTTAGTTTTAGTTCAACTTGAAATCAAAATGTTTATCGATACATTACAGCTAAACTTGAAATCGATAAGTTTATTAGTACAAAATTTAAGCCTATGAGATGATCGATTCGAAATTTTACTAAAACTTGAAATCGATTAATCAATTTTAATAATTTTTTAAATCAACAAATGTATCGATATTAAATTGTATTAGAACTTGCAATCGGTGAACTTATCGATACAATATTTGCTTAAAACCAAACAGTTACGCTTCAGGAGGTCAGTTCCTTAACATTTGCCTTTAGTAAACACTTTATGCTTTGATGGCTTTGGCTGTACTGTAAATTACCAACCTATCGATGAAGATAAACGATGATTCGACACAAATTAATTTCTGGTGTAATTGCTTTTCTAGCTTTGGAATGTTCCATGATACGGCCAAAATCGGCTGCCATCCACGTGTGGGTTCCATAGTGCACATCATGACGCCAACGTTTGGGGCGGACACGCTGCAGGTTTGCTGGTCGAACTGCAGTCGAAAATACATAACCCATTTCCTGGAGTAAGTAGACTACAACTCAAATTCCCTGCTAATAACTCGAGCTACAAATCTTGTGTGCTGCAGCCAGGGATTAGGGGAATGCCTGGATGATTCACCCACACCTTTGGATGAGTACAACTATCCAGAGGCTCTGCCGGGGGAGCGCTACAATGCGAAACGCCAGTGTCGCATGCAATTCAATCTGACCACCGATAGCGATGTGGGCGCCTGTTCCGCACCACATGAGTTCTGCTCGACGCTCTGGTGCCGTGTGAATGGTGAATGCGTCACCAACATGCGTCCAACTGCGCCGGGCACCGCCTGCGGCAAGAACAAGTGGTGCCAGAATGGCAAATGCGTGCGCATGGAGGAGCTGACGCCCATCCATGGCGGTTGGGGCAACTGGAGCGAGTGGAGCGAATGCTCACGCAGCTGCGGCGGTGGCGTTTCCATACAGCAGCGCGAATGCGACTCCCCTCTTCCAGCCAACGGCGGCGTCTTCTGCATTGGCGAACGCAAACGCTACAAGATCTGTCGCAAGAAACTCTGTCCCGAACACCAACCCAGCTTCCGGGCTCAGCAGTGTGCGCGCTACGACAATGTTAGCTACCAGGGCGCCACCTACAAGTGGCTGCCCTTCTTCGACAAGAGTAAGTGAAAACAGTACTAAGTAATCTCAATAGACTCACCTACACGAGCGGAAAAAGGGTGAAAAGCATCAAAGGACCAAATAGATATGACATTTGAAGTCTGTTTACGAATCGCTTCTTTCATATATACGGACAGACAGACGGACGGACAAACGAATAAGACTAGATCGACTTAGCATCTCATCCTGATCAAGATTATATTTATATTTATATATGGGGTCTGTCACGCCTTCTTCTCCCTGTTACATACACAAAATCATTTGACTTTGAACTACCATTTGCAACGCTCGAAAAGTCGAAGTCTTGAGGTTTTCAATAATTATTAAACTAAAGTTACTCAACCTGAACCTATAAACCAATTTGAACGCTCCACATTATAGACAATCCGTGTAGACTGTTCTGCAGCGATGTGGATGACACGATCATCGCCAACTGGGGCGAGACGGTGCTCGATGGTACGCCCTGTACGCTGGGCACGAACAACATGTGCATCGACGGCATCTGCAAGGTAAGTGCGAGCCACCACGCGAGATTTACGCTTTGGCCCAGCTGCTCGGCGAGATCAATTAAACAAGCGTTTCATTCAGAAAGTTGGTTGCGATTGGATCGTTGACTCGGACATGCAGGACGATCGTTGCGGTATCTGTGGCGGTGCTGGTGATCAATGCAAGCCCATAAAGGAGATCTACAGTGAGGCCTTCAATGTGAGCGACGGCGTCTACGAGCAGATTGTCAGCATACCGGCTCGGGCGCGTCACATACTGATCAAGGAGCTGGCCAATTCGCCGCACTTCCTGGCCATCGGGCGGGCGCAAGCCGATAAGTTTTATTTGAATGGCGACAGCCTGATCTCCATGCCCGGCGAATTCGAGATCGCCGGTGCCGAGAGCCTCTACGATCGGCTGGACGAGCAGGAGACCATCAAAATACCTCAGCCCATACAGCACGCCATAGCGCTTTATGTAAGTCAAACCATCCTATATATATCCTATATCCTATATCCTATATACTATATATATATTCTGTTCTACAGGCTATCGTGCGCGGCAATGAGAGCAATACGGGCATCTACTACGAGTTCACGCTGCCGGCCTTTAATGTCACGAGCGGACGGCAGCATCAGTGGCGTCTGAGCAACTGGACCGCCTGCTCTGTTAGCTGCGGCGGCGGTGTTCAGCATCGCGAACCCATCTGCCTAGAGAATGGCAAATGTAGGTTCCGCCAATCGATCTTCCAACGACCCATTGTTCAATCTCTGCTCATTTTTAGTGCTCGGCGACAAGCTGCCCTGCTGGACACACGCAAAGAACAAGCGGCCCACGAGGCAGACACGCGCCTGTGCTGAGCAACATTGTCCGGCTCATTGGTGGCCCGGTCCTTGGCAATTCTGTCCGCTTACCTGCCGCCAGCCGGGCGCTCCCATGCCCCAGCGTCGGCGCTCCGTTGTCTGCCTCGATCAGCACGATGTTGTCGTCGCGGATGCTCAGTGCAGTCTGCTCACCCGGCCGCCCGAAACGGAGCCGTGCGAGTCAACGCTGCCCGAGTGCCGGCTCAAGCTGTGAGCCAAACTTCGGCAGCTGGAATCGGAACTGGAAATAGAATCGGAACCGGAACCGGAACCGGAACTGGTACTGGAAACCGATCTGGAATAGTAACTGGTTCTAGAACAGAAACCCGGAGCTGAAGGCGGAACCGGAACTGGAACTGGCAGTGCAGCCCATGCTTGAGCCGGAACTGGAATTTGATCCGGTGGCGGAAACTATTTATTGCTATTAATTGAAGTGAAATCTAACTTAAATGAGCTGCTAATAAAACACACACAGTTTTACATATTTATTTGAACAAGTTCGAATTATACGTGTAGCTATCGATAAACGAATATATCGATCAGTAATATTAATTTCCAATACAAGCTTAAGCAATTATAGAGCTGGGCACGATTGAGAAAGGTTTGAAATATATATATTCGTCGATCAATCGATTTATCGATAAGTTTTTATAGCTAAGCTTAATATTTGTAATATTTTTAAATCCATTTCTAGCTACGCTTTAAGGATAATACATATATAATAATATAATATATATATCATCTATTCGTAAGTTCTCAATAGATCATACTTTGTGGAAATGGTTAAGATCTTTCATTCACGCATATAAAGTGGAAAGAGTTTAGAGTCGCTCGTAAAGCCCTGCCCTCTCTAATCTCTAATTGCCCTTCAATTTTGCGCCAATGTATTCCAAAGAACATTTTAAAATTCAAATCTTTTGTTTTTCAATACTTTTTTTACTTTTTCGTAAGCCAATTTTATAGACTAATTCAATACTTAAACATGCAGGGCATAACAAAGTGTACTTAAACAAATAGAAAAAAAATTGAAAAAAAAATTGTTTCTAGGAACTAAGCCTAGAGTTTAGGCAACATTTGTTTATACATTATGTATGTAGTATTATCTATGAGCGTATATTTATATATATAAATATATATATTTATATGTATAGATTGTATATTGAGATAAGAAATCTAAAATAATAATAAACAATCATAATATTGAGAGATGGGGGATGAAGTTGAACTGGAACTGGAACTGGAACTGGCACTGGCACTGCAATTGGAACTAGAAACGCGTGTTGTCCGGCATTTTGCGGAAGTAGGCAATCTTATCCTTGGGCACGCGATAGCCGTGCATCCAGCGACTGCCCTTCCGCAGGGAGCCATCGATGCCGTCCTTCCACACGCCCTGCGGCAGATAAACTGAAAGGGATAGACAAGGTCAGGAAGAAGGTCCAAATAAAATACAATAGAATAACTGTTGGCTAGTCACTCACCCTCGCGCTCCTCGAGACCCGCATCCAGTATGGGCGCCACAATTAGCTCCTCGCCCACCGAGAACTCATCGCTGACAATGAGACAGGCGGGATCATGGGGATCGAGCATCCACAGCGGACGCACCAGTGGTAGTCCCTCGTTCATGGATGGACTGAGATACTTCTTGAGCAGAGCTATGACCACCGTCTGGCGCACCTCCTTCAACTCCTGAGCAACGCGTGTGACCAGCTCGCTGTGATACTCGTCCGGCAGATGGCTGAACTGCATGGCCGGCAGGAACGTGGCCAGCTGCAGCCAGCGTATGAAGAGCTCGGCATCTGGCAGCGGCGGCTGTCCCAGCGAATAGAACGAGATCATTTTGGTCAACGGACGCTCCAGCAAGTAGTCGCCCCCAATTGCTCCGGCCAGCACAAACGGATAGCCAATGACGCCATAGTTGAGCACCGCCGCCAATGTATCCCGCAGACCCGCCCACGTCGCATTCGCCGGCGGCGTGCTAAGGAATGTCGGCGGCTTGGGCACTACGCTGGCCGTTGACACGGCCATAAGTCCAGCGCTCTCTAAGCTGCTGGTCAGCATGCGTGCATACATGTCCGGGTTGTCGAGCGGCTGTCGGCATTGATAGTAGTGCGGCAGATTATAGCCGGTGCCCAGATCCAGATAGAAACTCTTCACGCCATATTCATCCTTAAGCCGCTGCAGTTTCTCCAGCAGCCACGGCACCGATGCATTGTTTGTGATGTCCAAAACGCCGGCACTGGAGCTACTCTTGTAACGTGTCAGAGCTGGGATGCTGCGCTCCGAGTAGCGTTCATAAATAAGCAGCTTGCGAGCGACGGCATCCTTGAAGTTCGGACTGTCCGTACTAATAAATGGCTGAATGGTGAAGACGACCTTGAAGCCTCGTCGATGCAGCACATCGATGGTGTCCTTGAGCGTGGGAAAGCGTGTCCGATCCACCGTGAAGTCCCCAATATTCTCTTGCCAGAACTCATTGATCACAATGTGACCCAAGCCCATGGCAATCGCATTCTCCGAGTAATCGCAAATGACGGACTCGTTGAGATTGTCGCGTTGATCCTGATTGGGTATGCGCCACACAGGCTCCTCCAGCAGCGAATGGAGCTCGCCAATGTCCTGCTCGGTGAGGCCATCCCACAGGCTTTGCTGCGTCATCAGCATATGCAGGCTGCGCATATCCTCCGTGGTGCATATCTTATAATCCAGCTGTGGCAATGGCGTCAAACGATTCACAAACGTAAAGTCATCGTTGGCCGCCCGCAGACAGAACTGATTCTCCGTCCGATTGATGCCCAGCTGGAGTGGTGTACGCTCGCTCACCTGCATCGCCACGCCGATCGAGTTGATGAAGTAGCGCTTAACCGCGTTGCCAAACTGATGCACCTTGTGATCGCCGCTGGCATAGGGCATAAAATCGAAGTTGGCATAGCTGAGGGACCACTCCTGGCCCTTGGTTATGCCCCCGCCAAACCACAGTCCATTGTCCCGCTTGAGCTCGTAGCAATCGGTGGGCAGTAGGCCCGGTCGCAGTGCCTGCCATTGGAGTGTGTAGCAGCGAAATACCTGTTTATCCTCGAAGTTCAGATGCAGACGAGCGATGCCATTCCATTCGATGCAGACGCTGCCATCGGTTCGTCGCTGGCTCTCAAGGCAGTGGAAGGGTGCCGTGTCGCTGTCCAGGGTGACGCCCAAGTGCCCAAAGATAACCTCCTTGTCCTCGTGACTCAGTATGCGAAAGATGCGATCCTTCGAGTTGAACTTGAGCTTCTGAAAGTAGCTCTTGGTCAGCACCTGATGATGGTACGCCACATACGCATAGCCAATCTAAATATAACAGTTGATGAGCTGAAAGTTCACTGGGTCTGGAGGGCCACTCTAATTACTTACCAGAAAGATTATGATGAAGAACATCATGATCACAAAGATCTTAATCTTGTAGTCCTTCGTCTCGCGCTTCTTCTTGCGTATCAGCTGTGGGAAGGCCTGTCAGCAAATTTTGATTATGTAGCACCCCAAAGTTGCATTCCACTTATCACTCAAATTGTCACTTTATTCATTTACTAATCTAAGCAATTTCAATTTCACCGAGGGTGTACTTGTGGATGTTAACACATTCGGAATCAAGACAGTAGAATGCAACTAATTATATTGTTCATATGAATTCATTTTATACTAATTTGTTTCTTATAGTATATAATATTAAACTTATGTATATCATAATTCACTTTCTCTCTCTCTCTTTTTACCTTCAATGCTCTATATATTGGTTCTAATCTCTTTTCTTTATATTTCTTTCAGTCTTGCTCTTCCTCTTTAATTCTCAATTTCCTTTATAGCTGTTTATAGATTTCTCTCGGTCTCTCTTTCATTCACTCTCTCTCCCCACCTTCACTCTCGCTTCCTATTCCATTCTTCGGTTCTATTCATGCACACCATGTTTTTCTCAATCAATCTCTTCCCACTTACGTCACACTCTGTTTCTCAATCACTCTCTCTCTCTTTCTCTCTCTCTCTCTCTCTCTCTTTATTTTTGTTCTATATTAACAGTTCTATCAAATTCTCTCCCAATCTCTTTCTCTTTATTGGTATCATCATTCTCGGTCCTCTTTCTATCTCTCTCTCTCTCTATCTCGCTCAATCTCTATTTTTCTCTCTCTAACTCTCTCTCTCTCTCTCTTATTTGATGTTTCTCTCTTTTCCTTTTCCTCTGTCTATGTCTCTCTCTCTCTCTATCTATCTCGCTCTATCTATCTCGCTCAATCTCTCTCTTTCTCTCTCTAAGTCTCTCTCTCTCATTCGTTATTTCTCTCTCTAAGTCTCTCTCACATTCGTTATTTCTCTCTTTTCCTCTGTCTATGTCTCTTTCGTTTGCTCTCTCTCTCTCTCTCTCTCTCACACACACACTGTTTCTCTCCTTATCTCACTCTCTCTCGCAGTCGTTCTCTCTCACTCTCTTTCTCTAACTGTATCCCTCCCTCTCTTTAAGCTTACCTGCATCTTCTCGCGCAACAAACTCGCCAAGGAGTTGACGCTTGTGATCGAGGCTTGATTGCTGGCCAAGCTGTGGGTATCAAAGTCGCTGGCCAACATCTCCCGGCTGTTGAGACGAAGGGCGGGCAGGGGGGCGATTGAGGCACGTCTGCGGCTACGAAAGCGGTCCCTGTCGAGAGTCGTAAACAATGCGAATCATTAGAGTCATAAATATCGATATATTTAACCGATAGCCGATGTCTGTCTGTCCAACTGATCTTCAGCTGTCAATGCGGCCATTTGTGATAGTCGATTGTAAATTATCGAGATACAGCAACAAATACGAACAGACAACAAGCTGTGCTATTCCTCAAGTACATCTGGGATTTATGACTATATTGAATAGCTTTCGTGTCGGTGCTTATCTCAGGTATTTCTCGTGCTCGATCATATACATGTACATATAAGACTGTATATTACGGATCTTTATGAAATTGATGTCGCGTCAGGCACATATAGTACTTTGTACATATATCGCGCTTGACTTCATGTTAGATTTGTATACCTAGTTTTTACTGTCAGAAAATGATTTGCTGTTGGGCAAACTTTGATTAAGATTATGATTAGCGATAAGTAAGAATAGTTTCTTTTGGACACACGAAGGCCAAATATATAGAGTATATGTAACAGGTATGCTTGTCTACAAGAATTGGGGGACTTTTCTCATTTGACACATTTTTAATATGCAGAACAGTAACGTTTTCTGATAAGTCATATGACTTGCATCATTTGAATTTCATATTCATATATATGTATATATTTATAAGTATAACTTTATATTTTTATAATTTTCATAGGCGCCGTTTTCAATGCAATATATATTTTTGTGCGATAAGGCCCCATAAATCAACTTTTTTTTAGCACGAAATTAGCACATTACAACTATAAAATGTTGTATATATATATATATATATATATATATATATATATATATATATATATATATATGGTGTACCTCTAGCGTTTATTGAAAGACTATATTTAAGCAAAGTTAGTGGCTTGCTAGCTGCGAGCTATGCGCGTTCGTCTTATCACGAATAATCACGATTATCTACTGAGCTGTTCTGACTTAAAGATACAGATACAGATATAGATACAGATACGGCAACGGCTACAGCTACAACTGGAGATACAGCGACATATGTATATTGCGACAACAACAACAGCCTGAAAAGCACATTCAACTGATTTTATAGATATTGCACACACATTGAGTTCGCATGTAATTTAATACAGTTGCGTCCAAAATATTAGTCAACAAGTAGAAGTTGGAAAAACAAAAATTATAGATAAACTTTAATTGATTTATATTGAAATATATATTATTATATAATGCTAAGTGTTTTCTTAATTTAATACAATTGCAACCAAAATATTAGTCAACAAGTGGAAGTTATATTATTATAAGTAAGTATATTATACTATATATTATTCTAAGTCTTTCTCACTTCTAATTTTTCACAGCTTTTGCTAAAATATCAAGTTCTGAGCTTAAGTCTTAAAAGTCATATCAGTAGAAGCTAACAAAATAGTTAAGACAGGCTCAATGAAATCGAAATCTAAATCTCTAAAGATTTTTAATGCCAGCGGCACTAATATTCGGACCGCAACTGTACACGCACACACACATTCATGCGCTGTGATAATCAACAAAGTTTTCACGAACATCAACAACAACAACTACTACAATAATAACATCGTCTTGATTTGTGCCGCCTCTGCCTTCTGCCTCTGCTGCTGCCATTTGATGAGCTTATCATCAACGAGCGAGATTTTGCTTTTGCCTCCACCCACCACCTGCTGTCGGCGTCGGTGCAGCGTTATTAATTCGCTTAAACTGCAAAATTACTAGCATGTACACACATACAGACACACGCACTCTCACAGAATTGCTCTCTCGTGCTCTCACTCACACACACACACACACACACACACGCAACTAACATTCTGTCAGCAAAAGCTTTGCTGTTGAGCGATTTTAAAAGTAAGCGCAAGCGCAGCGTTTGCTCTGTTAAACGAGGCTGTCTGTTAACAGAGCATATGTAAATATCTCTGATGCGGCGTTTGCTCTGTTAAACGAGGCTGTCTGTTAATATGTCATATGTAAATAGCTCTGATGCGGCGTTTGCTCCGTTAAACGACGCTGGCAGTTCATTGACGCTGTCTGTTAAACGATGCTGTCCCTTAACAGAGCCGTTGGCTGTACATGTTGACAGCGTCGATGCTGTTAATGCATTTGAATATGTGTTGACGCGTTTTTACGAAAGATAATAAGTTTATACAAGTAACAGTATATTGAATCTCTTCACGAAAGTTTGATATAGAAACCGGAAATTCAGCTTTACAATTTATGTTTAAAAATTTAGCGTATTACGAAAATTGAGCTAAAAATAAGGCACAAATTTTGAACTTTTTGATATATTTCCTTTAAATGAACCAAGTTGCTTATCTCATCATTCATTATCGTACCTAATATAAAAGTACAGAGTATCAAGTTGATGAGCGGCTTACCACTTGTTTCACATTTAAGTGCAGCCCTACAAAAAACTCACAGTTCAATTATAATTAGTTTAAACAACAATAATTTGACCAAAGCTTTATAATGACAATAATTTGGTAATTGAATAACAAAATGCAAACGAAACGCGTTTGGCTAACTAATTGTAACTAAAAAACCGTTGAATTTCATTACAACTGTGAAGCTGAAATGTGGAATCGCCCTATGCCGGAATTCTAAGAATGACACGTTCGCGTTTCCCATTCTCCATTCCCCATTCCCCGTTCCCCATTCCACTCTACCAATAGTCTCTCTCTGATGTAGTTAGAAATGAAATCCAAATTAATTAATTTAATTGCAGTCTGAACTTTGGCATGAGAGACATGAGCAATGAGTACCAGAGTTGCCACACTGAGCTGGGCACATACATAGGTTGCCAGACAGTCAAGTTATTGGCAACATAGTTTTACTGCGATTTTCTACAATACTTTAAGATACCCTCTAGAAAACCTTAGCTATATTAATACGTATATGTTAAGCTCTAGAGTGAACTTTAAGGTACTCTGTACAAAATCTTAAAGTATAGCAATCTACGTATTATGTTTGCTGAAACTATAGTGTTACTTTACGATACCCTGTACACAGCCTTAAGCTACAGTACCCACATATTGAAATCTGCTACGCCTTAAAGTGAACTGTAAGACACCCTGTACAGAGCCGCAAGGTATGACAAACTATTTATTTTGTTTGCTGGTGGTCTAGTATGACATTAAGATACTCTGTACAAAACCCTAAGCTACATCAATCAAACTTTAACTTAACTTTACTGGCAATTTTCTGTTTAGTATTCATCTAGTATATTTACGCACTACATTAAGTTCTAAGAACTGAATATGCCCTACACACATATTTCTTATATATTTATCCTTTTTATATGGGTTCAAAATGTTTCAATCAAACAGTTGTCATACCACTTGGAAAGTTGGGTTAAGAATAGTCTTTGAAAAACAGCTTTCGGTTCAAAGATACCCCGTAAAAAGCACCAAACTAACTAAATATACTATAAAATACTCTGCAGTACCTACACAAGATATTTTAACGTATTTGTGGCAATATCTCAGCTAATCATACCCTGTAAAAAGCCATAAGTGATGGGTGTAGTGCGAGTTTGTGCATAGAAGTAAAATGCTCAGCTCTATTGCAACTATGCTATGTTAGTTTACACTTACAGGGTGTCTAACAGTTTGTCAAACATCGAATGTTTACAACTACGTTCGTAACAAAGGCTAATTAGCACTACTATGCGAAATGCTATTGAAAGAAAACATAAGGGAGATGCAAATAATATAAAGACTAAAAATACAAAATAAAAATAAACATATTTATGGAAAACAAGTGCGTAACTATACGTATACATATATATATATACTCGTATAACTGATTTATATATATATTAATTACATAACTGATTTATATAATATATATATTATATATATAACTGATATACGACAGATAACTCACTTGTGTACTGGTTTCTTGGCATTGCCAAACTCGTCGCTGCTGTCGTCGTCTTCCTCCTCCTTAGCGTTCGTATTGGGCAGAGGCAAAACCGTTGTGGGCGTGCCCATGCTGGAGGCGGATGCATCGTCCACGATCTGCGAATAAGTGAGAAAATAAGATATATATATGTATATAAATATACAAACGATGTATATAGATATATTTATATATGCATTTAGTTATTTGATGTTTCCTTTGTCAGTTTTTTGTTGTTTTTAATTCTTATGTGCAACACGGCGTATGCGCGATTTGGTAATGCATATTTATAAGACGCAGTCAGCTGGGACCGTTTCCTGCCTTTATCTGTTGCCGTCAGTGGAAACTGGTTTGGGCCAGTTGCCAACCAATACGGATCAGTTGAGATCGCTTCGATTGGCCAGTCGTAGTACCTGCCTTGCCAGCAGCTAGCTGCTGCACATCGTCTAGCGCCACAGGAGGTGGCATGCTCATCGCCAGGTGCGCAGGAGCCGAACGGAACTGAATGAAGTGAAGTTGGCGAATTGAGTGAAAACAGAGCTCGAAGCGTCTGCTGCCTTTGCCGGCTGCTTGATAATTGCTCGAATATTGTATTAGAAATGACGAGGGCTTTGCTTTCAATCTGCTATCTGTTGGTGTGTGTGTGTGTGTGAGTCAGTGTGTGTGAGTGGGTGTGTTGGTATGTGTTTGTTTAATCGGCCGACGTCGCGCTTCATGGTGACTGCGAGTACTCGTTCCTGAGTGATTAATTACGAGACTTCGGCTTCGCATTTCTCACAATTCTCACTCACACAACGAGGGCAGTTCAGTGAGTAATCGAAATTATCGTTATGATTGTCAGTGGACGCAGAGAAGCGGCTAGAAAGTATAATTCTGGAAAAGCGCGTAGTTGAAGACAGCACACCGCCAAGTCGTTATATGCCGCAGTTGTCCAAATATAAGATTAGGAATGGACGGTGAATAAGTGGATACAAGTCCGAAATATACATATAGGTATCATATGTCAACTAATAAAGATAATATACCTGGTAAGCCCGTCATGGTGTTTGAAACAATTAGTTTCAACTGACAAGTCCATATCCATTCACCTTTCAAGCCCAACTTTCAATTTTAGACTTAAGACTTATTTTCACTGTTTATTTGATGACCCATTCGTGAACGTTTTACTGGCTGCACTGCCTATTCACATGTATCAAAATCTGCAAATCTTCTTTCTTTTCTTTTGCATAGATGCGTCAGTATGCGATACTTTAATGGCGACCCTCGCTGTGGCATTGCACAATGGCGTCTCTTTTTGATTTTGATACGTTCCGAGAAATTCGCTGCGACAGACTTGTAAATTATTCAGTTCGGCGTGCTCTATAATTATGGCCGACTAGATTTAGCATTTAATCTTAACTACTTGCCATAAATTACAGTCTATCGGCTTTTGGTCATACGCTGTCCATCCGCCTAGCTGCCTGACACCCCCCACTTACCTAAGTCAAGTTGGTTGTCGTGTTCTCAATATCTAGTTTATGGCAGCTTCAATATATTATAATATATATACAATATGTATATACCTAGTTATACCAAATTATTAAATATTATAGAAACTACTTAATTCCACTGAGCACCAAGTTAATTTATCTTCGTGGGAATAGGACTCAGCGCCCGCGAAATGCTAAACTACAAGTAAGGGACCGAGCAAAAACCATAGTCTTCAACAACATATAAAAAGTAAAATATAAATAAATAAATTGTTTGGCAAAGTAGTGGTATTTCTGTGGCATCGAGTATCGAGGCTCAAATCCTTGCCATAAGACATATATTAAGAAATGATCGAGACATAAGCGTCACAATATTTTCACTTGTGTTGAATGATGGGTGCTCGTGTAAATTTAAGTTTAAATTTGACAAAAAACCACTGCGGCAATTTATTGCGAGTGGCCCACATAATTAAATTAAAATAGTTGTCTAGAAAGGTCGAGCAATAAATAAAAAGAAATATGTAAAAATAACAAAAATTAAAACGAATTGCAAAAGACTGCCCAGTTGATTGACAGAGTGAATCGATTCTTAAATAGGTCCATTCTATGAACGTCCTATAAGGATGATGAGGACTCCCCAAGGCACGAAAACGAACCCATATACACACATATGAAAATGAATTCAAGAAATACAAAACACACACATAGTTAGTTAGTTCAAAAGTTTTTAGTCTACCCAGGTTTTTAATCTACCCAGGCCTTAGCGAGAATAGCTAAGCTTCACACCAATTCAATAAATAAATGAATAACTTACTACACCCGTCCCGTCTTCTAGTGGAATACAGTTATCCTCCAAGGTATCTCGGCAATAATATATAACAATTAAGAAAACTCTAGCAGGGTTCCCGACTAGGAGATACCCTGAGTCCCGTCCGATCTGCGTTTTTAAATATACGCACTTTTGTATTTATTAAAGCAGAAAAAAGTGTAAGCTTATAAAATTTTTGCTCGAGAGCCAACTAGCAAATTTCAGCTAAATAGCAGCTGTTAATTGGCGCTGTTTGCCACGTGCTTTTGTTAATTGGCCAAACGTTTTGTTTAATAACTTCTGTGTAACTTATTGGATTTCAGTGATCTATTGTATATATTTTATTGAATATCTGTCAATTTAGTAAAGTGCACACTAATTCACATATTGGCTATATTTGCAACTGACCTTTAATTTAAGGAATTTGTCTTTTTATTTAATATTCTATTTTACAAATTCTATTACAAAATCTATTTACAAACTGTGTATAATTTAGTCGAGATAAATTTAAGTAGAACTCTATTCGATGGAAAGTCTCACTGATAACTGAATCCAACGCCTGAGCGCTGTGGGCTCCCAATCATTTACACTATTTTGCTCAATATTCCTTCCTTTTTGATGACGGAAATATGTGTATGTATGATCTGTTATGAAAAATGAGAAGTTTAAACTGTTGTGCGTTAGTCTCGTGACCTTGTGGCCCTTAGCTTCTAAAGCATTTGATATGGTTTCCCTATCTGTGGACCTCGGATGTAAATTTGATAGTCTAGGTCCTTTGCTTGCCAGGAATGCCATTTAATATTAGGTTTGTTCAACCTTGCGATATAGATCGGTCATTGAAACATTAATGCGTGCACAGTTGTTGGAAAGTTTCTTGATGATAAAATTTTCACCACAAATTTTTGAAAGATTTAAAAGAGTAAAGTTGAATTTTTTGTATGTCCGAGATTATGATCGGAGGAGGGATGCGTGTACTGACTCTGGGATGTGCAAGCATTCAGCGTCCATTTCCAGTACTGATGAGATTTTGGTTTATTGTTTTGGATAATGTGCTGGGTAAAGGTAATCGAGAGTTAGGAGTAAAGATGATTGAATGCAGTCGAGAAAAAACTTTCATGTTAGACAATGCAGTAACATCGATAACTGATTCTTCGAACTTGATTCTTACTTATATTTACATTTCGTCCATAGTGCACTGGTCAGAGTGAGGACCTGACTGATGGTGCATAAAACATTTTGACCTAAAAACAAGTAAGAAAACTCTAGTCGGGGCGCCCGGCTAAGAGACACCCTGAACCTCGAATGATCTACTCAGTTATGTATTTATTCAAGCAGACAAAAATGTAAGATTATAAAAATGTTTGACTAGGAAAAACATGTTTCCTTCCACCTTCACCTTGTTAAGAAAAAAAAAGAAAAGAAAAGAAAAAACGATTCTCATTTATCAGCGAGTTTCCAACCCGCAACTTTAAGTTGACGTGCGCCGCTTCTACCAACACCACCACTTCATTGCTTCAGCGCCAATCTAGCAAATCTGAACTTAAGTAGCAGCTTCAAACACAATTCACAATTCTCAGAATATACGAGTATATACGCTGGCGTTGCTGGCCACATGGCTTTGCCAATTGGCCAAACATTTTGTTTAATTACTTAATTACTTAATGAACTTCAATGAAATTTTAAACATATGATCTATATATTCTATTGAATATTTGCCCTTTAAGGAACAATGCAAACTCATTCACATATTGGCCATATTTGCAACTGACCTTCAATTTAAGGAATTCGGTCAAATTTTGAGTCGGTATCCAAAATATTTCAAAAATCAAAATTGTGTTAAATATTCATGAAACCAAATACAAAATCTTGAGACGTAGCATCTAAGACGTACGAGATATAATTTTAATCGATGGCATTAAAATGGAAATAGTTATCGATTTTTAAACAAACTTGATCTACGCGTGCTACATAGGGACCTACAAAGCAAATGTCAAGCCTCTAGCTCTTATAGGTTCTGAGATCGACGCCTGCCGCCTGTTACATACACTTTAACAAAATCATTATACCCTAATTTTTCATTTTCAATGGGTTCAGGGTATAAATAGGTACATACTCTAGTTACATATATAGGTAAAAATCCAACTCCAAAATGATTGCCATTTTAATAGGCGCCAATAGGAATATAAGAAAATTTGCTGCCTACTTTCAGGCTGGGATGATATATAAAATTGATCGGTATTCAGAGAGAAGATAATGTCTAATGCCATATCACTGGCAGTTTAAGTAATTTCGTAAAAATAAGTAATTTAATTTATTGTAATTAAATAATAAAGAAACCTATATATAACCTCTATAAAAGTATGTGCTTAATGTTTTTCTTTGATGCGTTGTACAGTGTAATTAACGTAATGCAATATTCCATTGTGTACTTATACTCTGTACGCAAGCAGCAGAGCGGGCATCTCTGATGCTATGATTGAGGTGTTATTCAATGTGAATTGAGATTGCATAGATCTACAAGGATTGCCTAAAGAATCAAACTAAAAGCTTGAGCTGTCAATCGAATCGATGTGGAGATGGAAAGCACAGCTAACCCTACCCACACATAATACATAGATGCCAATTACTGGGTATCTTATGAGTCGTATACATCTTTGCAGCTATCAAAACCGCCGACTGTTTGCAATGCACATTAATTACGCTTGAAGTGTAAACATGAGAATTGAAATGGCAAACGAAAATAAGATGAACAGCAATAATAATCAGATTCAAATAGATCGATGAGAAGAGCTGTCAGATGCTGCATCATATTTATCTATTTATAGATGATATATACATATATATGCTAAAAGGCAGTTCTCATTTGTTTTTTGGCAGTTCCATCCAATTGCTCGAAGTGTTTCGAATGGTTTTTATTTTTAATATAAAGCTTATTTACGTGTAATTTGGCACAAATACACACACAGATAAAGAGACTTAATAAGCTTTTTTTAAATTATTTATCTGGTAGCTGCTATTTAATGCCAAAAACTTGTTTCCCAAATCGTAAAAAGTCAACGTAGTCGCACTGCTTATTTCATCTCATCCTCCCCTCGCACTCTGTGCCCCATCTCCCTCTACTCACGCTTTCCGCTTGGCTCTCCTCGTTCAGCGCCTCCTGCGCTTGCATCTGATGGCGCAAACGCAACGCTTCCAAGTCCAGCGAGTTGATGCCCTGCGGCAATGAAATAGAATTGCGTCGCAGTCCGGGTCCAAAATGATCTCTATCTCTATCTCTATCTCTGTCTCTTTCCCGCATTGCGTCCAGCTCATTAGGCAGCTCTTCGGGCAGCTCATTTACTACATACAGCTGCGGCAGCTCCACATTGCGTCGCTGGCCGAGAGATTGTTTACGCGGCTGCTCCTGCACTCGCTGCCGCACCCTGCTCTCCGCCTCGTCCTCATCCTCGCCTTCCACTAGCTCATCCGCATAGGGCAGCGCCTGCGCAGCGAGCAGCAGCAGCGGCGACGACGACGCCTCCTCCTCTGACATGCTCCTGTCTCAACTCGATTTACACGCGCTCGATACACAACTGGAACACGCGCGGGGGGTTACGTGCGCACGCGTTGGCGTCCAAGTTGCGACTCGTTGCGGGCAAAGCGTATGCTAAATGCTGCCCCAAACACCCACTCCCCACTGTTCCACTGGCCAAGCAACTCTCTTGAATAGCGCTGAGAGCGCTACGTTCAGCTCAGCCAAGCAGCGAAAGGCAGTGGGCGGGTCGGGCGGGCGGTAGAGCGTGGAGGGTTATCGGCCATAAAGCCGACGTCGATTGTGTTTGACTTTAATCAAACGCTCACTGCTCTGCTTATCATTATCATTTTCATTATCATTATCATTATCATCATCGTCGTCGTCATCGTCAGTATCAACATTAGCATTTGGTAAGCCGATTATCGGCATTGGCACTGATTACACGTACAACGCGTTGTACGCATCGCTTTCAACTAGGCCGAGCGTGTTTATTAATCTGTTTATTTGCCGTGTTTCTTGATTCTGTTAATTAAATTCGGCACTTGCTTTAAAAAAAAAGAACAAACAAAATAAATGAAAACAAATACAAAAAAACAAGCCTTAAACAATTTGCACAGCTAATTAAGTCATATTATCGCGCTCTCCTTATCCCCACCCGTCTCTCCCTCTCCCTCTTCCTCTTTCTATCTTTCTCTCTCAGTTGTCTTGCTTGTTTTGCGTCTAACCTTTGGTCTGCTATCAGCAGCTATAAAGCGTTTAATCAACATCTAGTAAATCGCACCAATTGATCAAATATTGGCTATAAGCGTTAAAAGGTTTTCCTTGCATTTTCCCTTTTTCATAGATAGGTATGTATACCCTGTATACCCTGTAGTCAATATTCGAGTCGGTAGCGAACAACAAGAAGAGACCATTGACAGCATCCAGCTGTCATTTCAAGCAAACATTTACCAAAACGACCAAAATATTTGTATATAGCAGAGCTCTGTACGAGATCGAAAAGTTATACCTTTCCGTAATCTCACTGAACTCATCCAATCTACAAAACAAAGTATAAGTTTTGAAAATAAAATTTCATTTGACTCGATCGGAGTGGATCCTAGAGTATAGTGAGCAAATGGAAGGCCCAGCTAGCCTTGCCCTTACATATGTTGTACATAGATACAAACCACATCCAAGAATATATATTGAATATGTTTCGAAAATTTGTTAAAAATTTGTTAAGACATGGAATCTAACTCTTTTTGTCAAACAAAATACGATTGCGTTACAGCTGAAGATAGGTTCATAAATAGAATTTAAATAAAAATTTCGCAAGAATACGACAAGTTTTATATTTTTTATATTCGACTCACTTGGTTAACTACATAGATCTCGATCGGAGTCGATTCAGGAATACGGCCAAATCCCGATAATTCGAAATGGCAAGGGAATATCATTTCTTACAAATTTCATGGGCTTGCGATTTGTTGGCAATTTCATTCAATGAGGCTAAAAAAAAAACAAAAAATACGAAACAACAGGGGATTTAGAACTTTAAATGATGTTTAGATAACAAAATACAATTTATAAGAAGTTAAATAGCATTTGAGTTGAAAAATACTACGAATTATCAAGGGGACCAAATGTATGGAAATTTTAGGAATTTTTGAACTCTCCCAAGGGGACAGCAGTTTTGATTGAAGTATTGTGAGTTTCGACTTCGTTTCGGAGTCGATCCAAGAATATATATTATATAAGTTTGTTCCACATAAAAGAAACTGACCCAATTTATTCAATAAAAAAATCAATTACTTTTTTAAACAAAAATGGTGCCAATATTTGTTCTGCTATACTATGACTATAATTGTCGTTACATACTACAAGCACGCAACCAATATACCCCATTGCCAAACGTTTCCATTAGTTTGTTATCATAATAACATGTACAATTGTTACCAATGAGCCAACACACCTGTATCACCCGTCATCAACTCTCCACTCCTTTTCTCACCTCTTGTCAATCAGACGATAAGTTGATTAGCCCAATGGGCCAATCGAGGGCGCAATAAAATCCATTTGCAATATTATGGCCATAAATTGTGAATCGAATTGGCTGAGAAATGGATTCGCATACGCAAGTATGACCAAGTAAGCTGACTTTGCTCGTGTCACGAAGGCAAGCTCACACGACTTAGCTAAGCTCCAAAGCCATCAACTGTGAGGCCATTGTAATGCAAGGCACAGCGTCACCCACTATCACTATCTCTCTCTCTCTCTCTCTCTCTCTCTCTCTCTCTCTCTCTCTCTCTCTCTTTCCATCTCTCTATCAGTTGTATGGTTTCAAATCGTGCCCAGCTGTTAATATTAGCAAGTTTTTATAGCTGAAGAGCAACTGAAAACATATTGCAAATGCTCATCTGTATGCGACAGAAATCGAGAGTCTAGTAAATCGCAACAATAACTAAAATATCAAGTGGTTTCTATATGGCTTTTCGTATGTTCTGTATCTGTACACCTTCTTTTCTAGGCTTATGCAATCTATGAGCTCGTGAAGACACAGATATACAATATAATTACTTTCATTGTTGAACATGACTTAAGTACTTTAACTTTTACGAATGTAAAAAAACACAAAAGGATTAGGAAAACAAGTAAGAATACTTTAGTTAGGGTATCCGACTAACAGATCCCTGAAGCCCGCCCGATCTGCGTTTCTAAATAAACTCCATAGCTTCTATCTGACATAAACTTATAAAAAATTAAATGTTCGAACTTACACTTTCACAATCAAATAGCATGTTTGTCAAAAAAGTAGTTTCTCTTTTATATTAATAGTAAAAAAAAATAATTCAATAATAGAAGAAAGACAAAAGAAAACCAGTAAGAACGTTGCAGTCGGGCGTTACCAACCGCAGAATACTCATTCAGGGCCCAAACGCTACCAGCTCCATTTTGTCTGATTTGTCACGCCCCCACTTGGTATATACACTATATTATTGAAGCTATATTCCTGAAATTTGTTGCCTATTGAGCTCTGTTTTCTTCTTAAAATAAAACATAATTGGGTTCTGGATTAATTCAGCCAGTATTTTAAAAACAAATTCGAAAAAAGCTTGCAAAAAACGGTTCCTAAAAATTGGTCATCAGCATAGCGAACCCAAATTCAATCGTGAATATCTCAGTCGATTTGATAACCACAGTTACAAAATTTCTGAAGGTCACAAAATGAATATTCTTTAAGAAAAATGTTACTTTAAAAAGAAATGAAAAATCAAAGATTGAAGCTTGCTTTGATTCCCGACTATATGGACAAAAAATCTCTATTAAATCTGACAGATATGGGAAAACTATTATTTATTTTCTTGAAAATTACAAACTCTACTGAAAAAAACTTCATTAGCAATAACAGGCATAAAGATACATATATGGCATATAGTTTTAGTTTCAATAGATTAGGTCAATAGTAATTTAGTCGTAAAATTTGGAGTTTTTAGCTCTAAAACTGTAGATAATACCCGATTTGCCACGCCCGCTTTGGGCGTAGATATATTCGCCATATCTTATTATTCTGTCAACTCGTGTATATATTCCAAATTTCAAGTCTTTAGCATCAAAAGTGCTCAAAAAATAAAAGATCTTGTGGAAACGCTATATGTTCGCATCCGATTTGCCACGCCGCCAGTGAGCGTACCCATGTAATTTTTTGCCAATTCTTAGAAAGAGTCTAAGGTAACTTGACTGCAAAATTTTTAAGCTTACGCTCCAAAAATGTTGAAATTACAGGGTATTTTTCGGTACGCCACGCCCAAAAGGGGCATAACAATTATTTTTGAGTCGTCGATAGAGGAGGTCACCAGTAACTCAATTATCCAAGTTTCTAGCTCTTAAACTTTAGAATATATAAACTTTTTTGGTTTGCTATATTGTTTGGATATACCCGTCACATATGTTTATACCCTGAACCCATTAAAAATGAAAAATCTGGGTATAATGTTTTTGTGAAAATGCATGGAACAGGCAGAAGGAGATGTGGCAAACCCCATAAAGTATATATATTCTTGATCAGGAAGACGATCTGAGTCGATGTGTGAACGCGTCGATCTCAGAACCTATAAGATCTAGAGACTTGAAACTTGTAGGTCCCTATATGACACGCGCAGATCAAATTTGATTCAAAAAATTTTTAATGCCATTTTCAACAATTTAGTAAAAATGCCAACTCTTTCACATATTGGATTTATTTGTATATTTGACACTCAAATTAAAAAATTTTGTCAAATTTGAATCCAGTATCCAAAATACATTATAACAAAAATCAAAATTGTATAAAATACAGTCGAGTCTCGATAATTTGTACCCCGCTAAATCGATAATCGCGATAAATCGAAACAAAACCTATCCCCTTGAAAAAAATTCGTTACAGTCGAGTCTCGATAATTTGAATTTCCGTCTAATTCGTAAAAAACCTGATCCCCTTGCCATTTCGAATTATCGAGACTCGACTGTATATACATATAAATCTAAATGCGAAATTTTGAGAATCTAGCTCCAAAGATGTACGAGATTGAATTTAATAACTGAATCTCAATAAGATTAATAACGATAACAATTAAACAGACGGACGGACAGACAGACGGACATGGCTATATCGACTCAGCTCGTTGTCCTGATCAAGAATATATGGATGTACATATGTATATATGTACTTTATGTGGTCTGCCAAGCCTCCTTCTGGCCGTTACATATGTATATACATTTGACATTTTAACAAAATCTTTATACCCTGATTTCACATTTTCAATGGGTTCAGGGTATGAAAAGAAAACAAGTAAGAAAACTCTAGTGCCCGACTAGGAGATTTCTTGATCCTCGTCTGATCAGCAGAAAAAATATAAGCTTATGAAGTTGTGGCACCATCAATGTCACCACTGACCATACATACATACATAGTTAGTGTTGCCACCACTAACCATACAACATGTGTTGCATGGTTAGTGATGCCACCTAACGATCACTAAATGCCATAACCATCGCCAGCCGCCAAAACTATCGCTATGAAGTGGCATCGATAGTACAGGGTGGCTTTGGGCGATTACGCAAGGTGGCATTGAGCGATCATGCCAATTTGAGTAAGGAGATTTGATGGCGCTCACTTCACTCACTTGCCTTCCGTTTCCCGACGAAAACAGATGGCCGCTTTCGCTGTGATAGCGGAATAACTTTAATCCGCTTAGTATTAAACAATCATTTTGTTTACAATAAAAATATACTAAGCAAAAGCTAGAAAATTTTTGCTTGAGCGCTATCTAGCTAATCTCAGCTAAATAGCAGCTGTTAATTGGCGCTACTTACCACGTGCTTTTGCCAATTGGCCAAACGTTTTGCTTCTGTGTAACTTAATGGATTTCAATGAAATTCAGCATATGATTACACACAGTTTGTCAAGAAACTCTTTACACACTGAAAAAAAAGCATATTTGTGGACTTTTGATGCAACAATCATAGCCATTAATTAAGGTTAACGAAAAAACCGATAGCAAAACTAAAAATGTGTAACAAAATTAGCAAAAACTAAGATTACTCATTTTTCAAGCGGTCTCTTTTGCTGTAATGCCTCCAAACAATGGTGCTTTACCGTTGTCTATGCTTGTGTCGCTTAATGCATGTTTATTCTGGCATATCTTTCAATTGGCTTGAGAAATTTTGCTGAATACGCATCTAAAAGGGAACAAGTTTAATTTATAAAAGGCTTGGCAAGATTGAGCTTTGATAATCGCACGTTGGGCAAATCTGTTGCAGAACTAGCTGTAGAGTTTTCTGTATCAAGGAAAACGATTTACAATGTCATAATTCGTGCAGAAAACGAAGACAGAATTGAAGAAAACGGTGCAGGTGGGCGGCTTAATTATGAGGAGGATTGACCAAAATCCGCAAACATCAGTATGAGTGTGACTTAGATGTGTCACATGAAACAGTACGCCAGACCATCCTCCGGCATAGGTATTCATCGGCAAATGTAAAAAAGCGCTTAAATTTTGCTGTAAACATGACATCAGCCGGCAGAATATTGGGAAAACGTCATATTTTGCGACGAAACCAAAGTAATGCTGTACTGCAGCAATGGTCCACCCAGAGTATGGCGCAAGCCATTAACTGCATTGGAAAACAAAGACATCATTCCAACAGTAAAATATGAATAGCTTTCGGTTATGGTTTGGGGGTGCATATCTAGCCGGGGAATCGGAGAACTGGTATTTATAGGGGACACCATGAGTGCGGTTCAGTACCTCTAAATTTTAAAAAAGGAATTTGAAGAGAAGTCGGGAAAATTTGATTTTATTAACAACAGAAAGCCAAATTTTAAATTCTATCAAGACAATGATCCCAAGCATATAGAGATTAATGTGCGGACTTGGCTCCTTTATAATTGTGGCAAGGTTATTGATACACCACCCCAGAGTCCCGATCTTAACCCCATTGAACATGCGTGGGGGCATACTTTAAGAAAAGAGTGGGAAAACGGGCTCCAAAGAACCGCACATAATTGAAAACTGTCATTTTAGAAGAGTGGCAAAATATCCCCATTGAATACCTAATAAAGTTAATTCAATTCAATTCTATGAAACAACGCCTCCAACATTTGCTAAATGCTAAGGGAGGTCACACGAAGTATTAAAATTAGCATAATTAGTTTTAAATTTTGTGTTAAGAATAATCAAAGAATTTTGTGTAAGCAGTTTCTTGACAGCTTGAAAAATGAGTAATCTTAGTTTTTGTTGTTTATTTTGTTACACATTTTTAACATTAAAAAAAATAACGTTTAATAAATAAAATAAAATGATATTATTGTTCAACTAAAGTATAAAAATGCATTTATATCAGAGTGTAAAGAGTTTCTTGACAAACTGTATAATATATTCTATTGAATATTTTCCATTTTAGAAAACATGCAAACTCATTCACAAATTGGCTGTATTTGGAACTGATCTTCAATTAAAGAAAGAAATCTCTTTAATTTGGAGCTGGTCTCCAATAATTATTATTTAAATATTAAATGTGTGCGCTTATATCAGAGGAGTGTCACCGTGCTAGAATAGCGTCAGATTTTAATATAAATATTATATAGGCAGCAGTTTTTGTTCGGCTCAACTGGAGCGCCTAAGTTAATTCTCGGGTTTCGCTCGGCCGAAGATTGCCACTGTGAGGGTCAACTGTTTTCATTGTGCCAACTCCAACTCGCCACCTTTATGCGAGCGGGTTTTACAAAGGACAGCAAACTAAGCCACCACCACTGACCCGTGGCTGGGCTTTGGCAAAAGCTCAAGGCTTCTAAGAAGTCCGGTAACACCGGTATCAAGAGGCGTTGAGGAAACTCCAAAAACCACCATGGTGGAAACTGAGGCTCCAAACACGCAGGCAGCGCTGGCAGTGTTATCAAGATGTACCCCTGCATCCTAAAACTCCGCGCCGAGAAAGCGGATACCCTCCTGAAATGTCGCCAGACGCTGCGGCGTACAAGAACTGTTGTAGCGAAGCTAATAAGCAAAAGCAAATGCCAGTGAAGAGAGAAATAA
The DNA here is from genome assembly GCA_035045365.1 of Drosophila leonis. Taxonomy (NCBI): domain Eukaryota; kingdom Metazoa; phylum Arthropoda; class Insecta; order Diptera; family Drosophilidae; genus Drosophila; species Drosophila leonis. Next base: position 8,081,958 of record JAWNPC010000953.1, on the reverse strand, counting down.
ATAGCAAGGATACAATGGAAACCCCCATTATCCAAAAGAGGAAAGCCTCTAGACCATTAGAGTCGGGGTCTGGCAAGAAAATTTGTGAAAGACAACCGAATCTGCGGCAAAAAGTCACCATAAAAAAGTCAACATTTGTAAAATAAAATACTAAATCAAATGTCTGTAATTAACATAAAAAAAGATCCCCGTCTAATATTAAGAATAACCGCGGCTTTTTTTGTAATTGACCGTTTGGTGATGCACCTATCCAATTCTTCCCACAAGTGCTCAATCGGATTAAGGTCTGAAGATTGTGGTGGATGCTGTAGCACATGGGCGGTGTTATATGCAAGCCACATTCTGACGATATGGGCAGAATGTGAGCGAGCTTGGTAGTTTTAGCTTTTCGGCATTTTTTCTTAGGTTATCCTTTAAAATATTTAAATACAAATGCTTATCCATTATACCGTCTACAAATACCAACTCGCGCACACCTGCAACCCCAGAGCATCATCCCATTACCACCATGTTTAACTGTTGGCGTAATATTATTTTTGCACAATGCAGTATTCGGCTTTCTCCAAACAGTTTGGCGCCCGTCCGATCGAAATATGTACATATGTATATTGAATTTGCTCTCATCTGAGAACAACACTTGACTCCAGTAATCAGATGGCTTGCTAATATATTCCTTAGCGTAGCACGAAATTTGTTATTTCAATATTCATTTCAAATCATCAACACAACTGCTCATTTCGAGTATCAAGAGTCAACAGACTTCTTTATTTTCTTTCTTTAAGTTTTCTTCCATAAAGGTTGCTAGACCATCGTAGCGCCAGTCTAGCAGTCAGATTTTCTGCGTAATTTGTATTTCACAATGTTGCAGTTTAGTTCATCATTTTCAACATTTTCATCAGAGATGACACTCTTAATAATCTTAACCTAGTGCTGGCATATCGTAGCTTTTAAATGATGCTTATAATTAACAAAAATTTTTTTTATATATTTTTTTATTCATATTTAATTAATTGTTGCAGCTTATTGTCTAAGACTCTATAGCGCAATTATCTCTAATCCTTAACTAATGAGTGAGCCAGTATGCCGGTATAAACTAATTATAGTAACGATGATAATTATTAATAATAATAATCATTAATAATAACAATTATTAATTTATTATTCATTCTATAATAATCAGAGATCAGATGGTTCCCCGGCGATCCAAAGGGTGCAGTCTTTTAAGTCTTCGCTTGTTATTGTTGGTGTCCAGACTAGCTGCTAGATGGTTTGGGTGCGCAACAAGTCTTTCCGCGTATCTGGAACTGTGTCTCCCAATCAGTTCTGCGATTGTAGGAATTTCGAGATCCCTGTGTAGCACTGAGTTTCTCACAAGCCAGTTTGCTCCAGTCTATCTTCGTAGTGGTTTTTTCTGCATAATTTGGATTTTGTTTATGGATGTCTGTGCCGCAGATCTCCATAAAGGAAGGTAGGCACTACTATAGCCTTGTATATGATGGCTTTGCTATTATACGATATTTTGCTGGAGGCTCTCAGCATCCAATCCAGTTTTTATACCCTGAACCCATTGAAAATGGGAAATCAGGGTATAATGTTTTTGTGAAAATGTATGTAACAGGCAGAAGGAGACATGGCAGACCCCATAAAGTATATATATTCTTGATCAGCTCGACAAACTGAGTTGATATAGCCATGTCCGTCTGTCCGTCCGTCCGTCCGTCCGTCCGTCCGTCCGTCCGTCCGTCCGTCCGTCCGTCCGTCCGTGTGAACGCAGTGATCTCGCAAACCACAAAAGCTAGAGATCTGAAATTTGAAATGTATACTCGTGTATATCCTACGCAGTACGAGTTTATCTTTTTTTTTCGATAACTCATCCCATTTCCTTATTATCGATAAAAATCGATAACTTTTCTTCGTTTTTGAATACCGTTATAGCTATAGATTTCAGATTTACTGTGTGTATCCGTGTAATGGGTACAAACATTTTGCAATTTTTGGATTTTGGATACCACGCCCCCTTCCCCCCAAATTTGAAAAAAACGTATTTCAAATACTAGAGACTTGTGCTTTGGCAAATACATACATATGAATGTCATTATTACGCTGTAAAAGTTTGATTACGAAAGTCCATCTAGAAGCAAACCTATTCAACAAATAAGTTTCCAAAATATAGCCCATACTGCAGCCCAAGCGCTGCCCGCGCGCAGTCGCTGCGTAAACTGCGCAGTAGCAGAGAAAGTGCTTGTGCGTGCGTGTGTGTGTATGTGTTGTTTGTGTATATGTATACATATATAAGAGAAGTGTAAAATGATTTGAATATCGCATCTTCGCAGGGTTCAGGGTATCTCTTAGTCGAGCAGTCTCGACTAGAGCACTCTTACTTGTTTTAATATAACTTTACACATTTTGGCCACCTGGCTTATATGCGTTTTGAAAGTCAGCCTTCTGTCCAGCGTAACTCCAAGGTATTTTACTTTAGTGGCATACAGCATTGGAGATCCTAGTGACACATTAGGGCAATCACCTCTTCATTGGCAAATGTGGGGTGAACGGACTTTTGGGCATTAATGGTGATGCATCACCTTTTGGCCCAGCATCCGAGCGAATGCATTTATATCTGCAGTTTAGCAGAGGCTTCTTGCGAAGATGTGTCACGCGACAGGATGGCGGTGTCGTCTGCGTAGGTCGCTATTACTGTTATATCAGCCGTTGCCATAGTGTAGAGTGTTGGGCCAAGAACACTTCCCTGCGGAACTCCAGCTCAGATTGTCCTAGGCGAGGATAATGCCTGCCCCTTGGTAACTTGGAAGGTCCTTCCGATTAAATATGAGGACAGTAGGGTGAAAAATGGGGCTGGTGGAGCTGTCCTTATTTTGTGTAGTAGTCCCAGGTGCCAGCCACGATCAAACGACTGTTTAATGTCCAAAAAGACGGCAGAGCAGTACATCTTTTCCTCAAAAGCTCCTAGGATGTGGTGTACAACTCTGTGTACCTGTTCTGGCGTTCCATGTATTTCAAATCATCAACACAACTGCTCATTTCGAGTATCAAGAGTCAACTGACTTCTTTATTTTCATTCTTTAAGTTTTCTTCCAGAAAGGTTGCTAGACCATCGTAGAGCCAGTCTAGCACTCAGATTTTCTGCGTAATTTGTATTTCACAATGTTGCAGTTTATTTCATTATTTTCCACAATTTCATCAGATATGACAGTCTTATAATCTTAACCTAGTGATGGCATATCGTAGGTTTTAAATTATGCTTATAATTAACATATTATTTATTTTAGGAACTATTTGGATTATTTAGATATTGTGTGTATTTGTGTATGTATTGTGTACAATGAGAGGAATTATACATACAGTCTGTCAAGAATGAGTTGGCACACTGAAAAAAAATTTCATTTTTTAACTTTGGATGCATATATCTAAGTCATTAATGCATACAAAATTTAAAAAAAAAATAGGAATCTGGTTAATATTATTTTATTAATTTAAATATAAAAAGAGAAAACATAACATTCAATATGTTAAAAACAAATCAACAAAAACAAAGATCACTCATAAATAACAGTGTAATTAACCAATTTGCTTTGTCGAATTGGGAAAAAAATATTTTTTATTATGTGGGAACGAAGTGTTCTTTTATTAAACTCCAAACTAGAACTAAAGTACAAAAATGATCTTATGCTGCAAGTCAGCTATGCTTATGTTAAAGCTTCTTATGCCAAAGCTTCAAAGCTTGAAAGCTCATGAGAGTGGCTTACGTGATTGGGATCAGAATTGTGAAATAATTGGAGGAGTTACCGTCCCGGCACCCCTCGACATGCCCCCCCGCTAAGCCACCACGCGTTGCCCAGTAACAACATAGCCAACGACGCAGAAGCAAGGCGCCAGCAGACCAACGGTTCGTCGTCCAAGAAGTAACAACAGAACCGACGACGCAGAAGCAAGGCGCCAGCAGACCAACGGTTCGTCGTCCAAGAAGTAACAACAGAACCGACGACGCAGAAGCAAGGCGCCAGCAGACCAACGGTTCGCCGTCCGAGAATGAGCAACATAGCCGACGACGCAGAAGCAAGGCGCCAGCAGACCAACGGGTAGTTGGGTGATAACTCCTCCCTTTCTTAAGAAGAATCGTCCCTGATTCTTAATGTTCATTTATGAATGATTACTTTCTAATTTTATAACAATTTTTGATAAAATATTTGTGTTTTCTAATTGAAGCTCAGTGTTATTGGTAGGTTGATATTCGGTAACTAAGTAGTTTGTAAATTTGTTATGTTTTACATAATTAAGTATATTTTCTCTTTCATTTGTGTAGGTGATATTGTTTATGGTTACGATGGTTTTAAAAGTTACAAGATAAATGCCTGTAAGCCAGGTGTCATTAATACAATTTGTTCCTGACACTAAAATAGCGCCGTCTGTTATTATTTCTATAGGCTTATTTTTTCCGATATTTTTATACAGCTTGTAAATTCTTTATTAACTAGATTGATAAAACAATTTTTTTCATGAAGAATGTGGGCAAAACTATTGTAAATTTTTCTTTTAAAATTTTTAATAAGATAAAAAGTGTTATTAGATTTCGCAATTTTATCGCTTACAAATAATTTTCCATCAGATTGGGAAATCGCTTTAGCGTGATATAACTTACAATTATGATTAATAGTTGGGTATTTTATAAAGACTATGATTAAACCTTTGTATGAGATAATTGAAAAAGAGGAAACATCCAAAAGGTCAATGAGAGTTATATTAAATGTTTCGTGGTTAAATATGTTTATCATGTCTTGTTTATTTAAAATTTTTGGGTTTATTATTTTGGCTTTTGAAAATGTAATAGTATCCAGCAGATTCTGTAAGTCAAGTGATAATAGCTTAAGCCGATATTTTTTAATAATATTTCAAAAATATCATTATAAAAACTTAAATTAGTAACGTGAAAAACTTCTCCGTATGTTTCGTATAATAAAAAATTATCTATATCCTCAAGTAAGACGTAGTCATCATTTGAGTAATTTATAATATCGGAACAGCAAAGGGGCAATAAAACAGATAGCACATACAAAACGTTCATGCTATAAAAAATTAAAAGAAAAATTTCTTTATTAAAATTTTATATTATCTTTATGGATTATACGATCTCTATTGTTTATTCTTACTTTATTTCCTAAATCTTCTTTAACTACTTGTTTTTTGTATTTTGACTGTAGTTTGTTTCTTTCGCCATGCTTTTTCTCATAAATTATTTCGCCTACTTGGTAAGTTTTAGGTATTCTTTTTTTGTTATGATAGTCAAGCATTTTTGTTTGAGCTGATTCTAGTTTTTCTGGCAATTTTGAATGATCTATTTTATTAAATAAAATTTCGCATGGTTTTTGTTGGGTTGTTGATTGTATTGTGTTATTATATTCTCTTACTGCTCGGTATATAACCTCAGAATAATCCATTATATTAAACTCTTCTTGAATACAACGGGAAATTTCGATAATTGTTGAATGAACTCTTTCTACCTGACCGTTACTTAGGCTGTGTCTAGGATCTGCATAATAGATGGTTATACCTGAACGGGATATTGATGATTTAAATTGAGTTGATGAAAAACTTGGTTCATTATCTATCATTATAGATTTAGCAAATGGGAAGATTTGAATTAGTTCCAATACTTTATTAGCCATATCGGATTTGTCATCGATTTTTTTAATAATTGCATATTTTGAATACGCATCTATACAAGTAATAAATGATAATTTTTGAGCATAAAAAATGTCTATATGTAGTTGCTCACCTTCTCTTTGTGGAATAGGTGATTTAGAAATGGGTATTTGTTTAGGATTTCTATCATATTTATTTTTATTACAGATTTCGCAATGTCGTATGTATTGCTTAAGGGTTTTATATAGCGTTGGCCAATAATAATGTTTAAGAATTTGTTTTAGGTTTTCGTCGAAACCTCTGTGAGCGCGAGAATGGGTTTCTTCTATTATAATTTCTTGATCGTTTTTGTTTTCGATATCTAAAATGAATTTTCTAGTAAATAAAAACTTGTTTGTAAAGGTAATTTTTAGTATGTTTTGAATTTCGTACAAGTCTTCAAGACTGCAATGAATTCCTGTAGTTATATTTGGTTGTAAGAATTCTTTTAGTATGTTAATTAAGTTATCTAATGTATCGTATTCTATAATGTGTCTTGTTTTATTGAAAGGCTCATATTTTTCGTGAATAGTAAATCTATTTTTTGAAATAAGTAGTTGCTGTTTAAATTGGTTCAGTGGTTTTTTTGTCTCCTCGAATATATACTCATGGCTGCTATCGGCTGAATGGATAGTTTCATTATCGGATGAATGTTCGTTATCGGACATGTGATTGTTTTCAACGGAAATGTGGTTTATCACTACTCTGGATAAGGCGTCAGCAACAACGTTAGTTGATCCAGGTTTATAAGATATAGTTGGGGAAAATTCTTCAATAAAAGCGTGCCATCTTTTCATTTTTGCATTAGGGTTTCGTGCAGAAACTGCGAAAGAAAGTGGTTGATGGTCTGTTTGAATTTCTAAATTTGTAATACCATATAAGTAATTACGAAGATTTTTTAATGCCCATACTATGGCATATAGTTCTCTTTCGTTTGTTGCATAATTTCTTTCTGTTTTATTTAAGGTTTTGGAAATGAAAGTAATTGGTTTGTTTTCTTGCGAAAGGACAGCGCCTATAGCAATGTTGGAAGCGTCTGTAGTAAGAACAAACCTTTTGGAATAATCTGGTTGAGTTAATTCAATTCTTGTAATTAAATGTGACTTTGAGTTTTCGAAAGCTGAGAGAGCTTCTTTGTCTAGAGATATTATTGTTTTTTTAGACATGTGTTTTGAAACCATACCATTATGTCCTTGTAATAGTTTTGTGAGTGGCTTGGCTATATTTGCGTAATTTTGTACAAATTTTCTGTAATAATTAGTTAGGCCGAGAAAACCTCGTAATTCTCTCAAGTTAGTGGGAGGGGGATATTTCATAATGGATTCTATCTTTTTCGGGTCAGTTGTAATGATATTGTGAGATACTGTATAGCCGAGAAATTCAATTTCTTTTTTAAAGAATTTGGACTTTTGCAAAGATATTTTCATATTTGCTTTCAATAGTATTTCAATGATTTCTTGTAAGTCGTTGTTCAAGGTTTTTTGAATAAACTATTATGTCATCCATATAAATATGACATGTTTTACCAATTTTATCGCGTAATATATTGTCCATGGCTCTTTGGAATATGCTGGGAGCATTAGCAAGCCCAAATGGCAAACGGAGGAATTCATATTTTCCATTATTTATAGAAAATGCAGTTTTTTCAATGTCTTCGTTTTTCATTAAAATTTGGTGAAAACCGGATTCTAGATCGATGGTTGAAAAGAATTTGGCTGTACCTAAGTTGGATAATATTACCGAAGGATCAGGCATCGGATATCTATCTGGGACAGTATTATTATTTAGTTTTTTATAATCAATTACTAATCTATGTTTCTGTGTACCATCTTCGTTAAAGCCTTTTTTTCCTACAACCCATACTGGGGAGTTATATGGACTTCTGCTTGGCTTTATTATGTTTTCATTTAACATCCTATTAATTTCCTGATTAACAAAATTGTTAACCGAATATGGATAAGGATATTGTTTGCTATAAATTGGGGTATCATTTATAGTTCTGATTTCTCCTCTTATATCTGTTCTAAAAGGAAGAGATGTTTGAATTTGAGAATGTGTATTTTCAATGTCTTGAATGACTTGTTGTTCAAGACTTGCGAGATTATCCATTTTATCAATGGAATGATTTATTTTGCATATAGAAGTGCTTGTAGAGGATACCGACGACTTTCGTTGTCTGCTCTTTTTAGCTTTTTTTGCTTTATGCTTGGTTTTCTTGAGACCTTCATTAATGTCTTTCTTTTTTATATTTGGGCAATCAGAGTCACTTGATGACGATGATTCTATATTAGATACATTGAATAATGAATCTGATTTATAAATTTCGCTTTCCTTATCTAGATTTTTTATTGTGAAATTAATTATTTCTATTTTATTATTATAATGCAATGTACCTTTTGATAGGTCAATTACTGCATTAATATCTTTTAATAAATTATAACCGATTAGTAAATCTGCATCTAAGTTATCGATTTCATAAAATATGTATATTATGAAAGTGGGTTAAAGTACTGTATCCATTCACAGTTCTGATTCTTTTTTTAATAACTAATTCTCCTGAGTTATCGTATATACCCTTTTTTATATAACAAGCTGTAGCGCCTGTATCTATTAATATTTTTAATTTTTTCTTTATTTTTTTGTCTACTCTGTAGATGAAGGGGAGCTCTCCCCCTGTTCTTCTAAAAAATGGTCTTCTTGGATGTTATTAACCCTCATGACCTTATTTGGTTGCTGAGTGGTTTGGGAAGAAAATACTCTTTTTTTAGCTTGTTCGAAAGTTTGGTTTTGTTGGTAGTTTGGGTTTTGAACCTGAATAGATCTATCAACGTCCATTGGTTCTTGAGGTTGATGATCGGGTTTTTTCTGATTTTGGTTATGAGAAGTTTGATTAAATCTTAAATGATTATCGTATTTTTTATTGGGTTGGTCTGAATTTTTCGTTTGGGAGTTTTTGTTAGTATTGTTTTGTTGCATACTAACGAAATGATTATGAGCAAAATTAGCTCGTTGATTGGTTGCTTCTAATTCTTGCGCTTTCGCTAAAGCGTTTGGAAGACTATCTGGTTTTAATGAAAACAAGATATTGGATAAAGAACCGTTTAGGCCTGTAATGAAAACTCGTAAAGCGTTTTCCCTATTTTTGTTATTTATTTCTGTGATTACATCGGCTTTGTTGCCGTATGTCATGATGGTTTTGTTTATCAAAAGGGTTAGTTTTTTATTAACCAAGTTGTAATACTCAAGAACTGTTAGAGTACCTTGTGGCAAAATGCTCAATTCCTGTTCTATGATATGCATTGGGCGTCTGTCGCTGTATGCGAAATCTAATCTCGCGAGTATTGCTTCTAAATTAAGAACAGTACCGTGATTGGTCAAAGTATCGTTCGCCCTACCTGTCACTTTATTTCGTAATATGGTCAAGGCACCTACGTACCTCCTACTACCTTCCTTATACATTCGCATTGCGCCACATGCGGCTTCTCGCCAGCTCACATATGCGAGTTATCACCCAAATACCCGTTGGTCTGCTGGCGCCTTGCTTCTGCGTCGTCGGCTATGTTGCTCATTCTCGGACGGCGAACCGTTGGTCTGCTGGCGCCTTGCTTCTGCGTCGTCGGTTCTGTTGTTACTTCTTGGACGACGAACCGTTGGTCTGCTGGCGCCTTGCTTCTGCGTCGTTGGCTATGTTGTTACTGGGCAACGCGTGGTGGCTTAGCGGGGGGGCATGTCGAGGGGTGCCGGGACGGTAACTCCTCCAATTATTTCACAATTCTGATCCCAATCACGTAAGCCACTCTCATGAGCTTTCAAGCTTTGAAGCTTTGGCATAAGAAGCTTTAACATAAGCATAGCTGACTTGCAGCATAAGATCATTTTTGTACTTTAGTTCTAGTTTGGAGTTTAATAAAAGAACACTTCGTTCCCACATAATAAAAAATATTTTTTTCCCAATTCGACAAAGCAAATTGGTTAATTTGCATCTTTTCGTTTTTTCATGGAAGAAATAAGGCTTTGAATAAAATCAAGAGGGATTTTCTCCCACTCTTCAATTATAGCCGATTTTAGTTGGGTGTGGCTCTTAGGTTTAGTTTTTCCAACTTTTTTCTTTAAGTATGCCCACACATGCTCAATCGGGTTAAGGTCCGGGCTCTGGGGGGTGCGTCAATCACTTTGCCACAGTTGTAAAGCAGCCAAGTGCGGACATTGATCTCTTTGTGCTTAGGATCGTTGTCTTGATAGAATTTGAAATTTGGCTTGTTGCCATTCATAAAACCGAATTTAGCCGCACTTGCTCTTAAATTTGTTTTCAAAATTTGGAGGTACTGCTCCACATTCATTGTGCTTTCAATAAATGCAATCTCTCCGACTCCTTTGCTTGATATACACCCCCATATCATAACCGATAATTTGCCAAATTTAACAGTCGGAATTACATTTTTGCTTTCAAGAGCTGTCAATGGCTTGCGCCAAACCCTGGGAGGACCATCATTATAATATTGCATCATTTTTGTTTCGTCACAAAATATGACGTCATCCCAATATTCTGCGGGGTGACTAACCATGTTTACAGCAAAATTTAAACGCTTTTCAATATTTGCTTCTGATAACAGAGGCATTTTCCGTGCTACCCTCGAACTGTACTCATGGCTCACGACAGCTTTGCGCACCATATGGATCGGATCTTCGCAAGGTTAAGGGTATCTTCTAGTCGAGCAGTCTCGACTAGAGAACTCTTGTTTTAATTCATTAATGCGATTTGGCATATTTTGTGTGTAACGTCGCACCATTTCAGTAGGAATCGCGTACCAGACGTACTTGGGTTTCTCCCACAACTCTATAATTCCACTTGGAGGGACCGCATATTTCGCAGGCTGCGACTTCACATGACTCCATAGGTTTTCAATGGGGTTCATGCCTGGAGAGTGCGGAGGCCACATCAGGGACTTGAAACTTTGCTTTGATATCCAGTTCTTGACAAATGAGACGTGTGCTTCATATTTCCAATTACTTCTCCCATATTCTGTTATAGAATGCTCAGGTATTGCTCCTTACGCAGTACCCCATCGATCAAAACCAAGGGTCCAACTCCATTTTTGCTTATGCACCCCCAAACCATAATTGAGCCGCCACCGTGCTTGACAGTTTGCCGTACTGTACTTGGTGACTGGATTGTGGGATTTATAGTCCAATACCAGGATCGTTTGTCTGACTCGAAATGCGTCGGAGAACAGTTCGGTAAAGACAGGTTCCCATCCTTCGAGGATGTCGGCCATGTCTTCTAGTAACCGGTCTTCAGTTTCGGTCAATGCGACCGGTTCCTTTGGGCGAGTCTCGGCCGTCTGTCCGTCCTGTCCAGGGGATCCTGATCACGATCGTTAGGGACGTGCGTTCCTAACTCCTTGACGAGTGGGCTGGCCAGAAGTGGGGTCGCGCGCGCACGGTGCTCGTGCCCTCGTCTTGGCCGCCGGCGCCTAACAGTGGTCGGCCTTGTATGGAGCGAGTGGCCAAAAATACTTCTAGTGGAGATATCATTGTGAAATTTTTTCCAAAATTCTATAAAAATATAATGAGTTATGAAACATGTCTAAATCAGGCATACAACCTCCCGCCACCCCCAAAAAAGAAAGCTATAAAAAATAAAGTACAGGAATAAAACAAAATATTTATTAACACGCAATAACGAAAAACCCAAAAAAAAAAATTATTTTGCCAAAACAATAATATATTCAAAGATTATAATTACTCATCTGATAACAACTGGAATGCACTGTTTAATAGTTTTGTCTTTTGTGTGGAAGGTAACTTTCTTTGACCAGTTATGAAAGGGTCTGAGCTTAGAAGCAATCTATAAAACAAATCAGTATTTATTGCAAAACGTGACATTTTTCTGGTGTGTTGCTCTCTAAATTTTTTAATGTCTTTATTTTTTGATTCTGCGGCTTCTTCAGACAATTCTCCTATGGATACAAGCACAAAACTTATTATTTCAGGAGCATGTATTAGAACTTTGTGAACAGATGGTGGCATATATTGTAGTACCATGGCTACAATTTAATTAATTCTTTTGCCGAGTCAAGTGCATAGTTTCCAAATTTATCTATGTTAATTTTATAGCCAGATGATATGCATTGCAGTAATATTGAACACCTAATTAAACCATTTTCATCCAATCCTGTAATTTCAGCAGACAATTAGAATTGCTAAAGAATGTTCTTGCTGTATTTCCGTCGTTAGAGGTTCCACTTCGTGGGGCACAATCTCGCTAGATTTTCAGTTCCAATCTGTAGGACACGTGTAAAAAATACTCAAAAAACCGTATATATGAGTGCAATGGCGATAAGCCAAACTCATAATGTGCTTCGTGAACCTTTCTTTGTAAGCATTTCTCCAAATGGTTCATCTCTGTCGGCTTTGCATCACATATGTATGTAACACGTACAAGAATGAGTTTGGCTTAAAGCACTGCAAATTTTCCCGTCAACCATTGTTAATTGCAAATTGTGTTTAACTTGAATCATAATGTTACTGTTGAAAAACTGAATATAGACACTTAAATGAAACACTGTTTAGTTATATTTTGAATTTGTTATATTTAACTAATTGCTTTAAGCTTTGGCAACACCAGCAACAACGTCTTATTTGCATAAACGTTTACAGATCAAGAGAGCGCAATCGATAAATGTGACCAGACTTCATGTCTTATAAAATACTTAATCTAGTGTTGAATAATGTCATTTTTGTAAGTGGAATAGTGGTATATCAACAGTTACCAACTATACATTGCGGACATTGAGGACATTGCGGCAGAAGGATTTAGGCTTGTCAAAATAGTTCTCCGCAAAATTAAGACGCTTAAGTTTGTTTTTAGTGGTGATAAATGGTATTGGTTTAGCTATACATTCTGTCAAATAAGTACCCGGAAATTGGAAATAAAACACAAACAACTTGTTAATCATCTAAATTTATTATATCCCCTTCAAAATAGGCCCCTTCTGAGGCAATACACCTCTTCCAACGAACAATCCAATCATCGAAACACTTGGAAACAGGAAAAAGTCACACGGGGCCATATCTGGAGAGTACGGTGGTTGTTCGATGATATTTGTTGAATTTTTGTTCAAAGACTCGTTCACAATGATCGCTTTGTGCGCTGGTGCATTATCGTGGTGCAAAATCCAACTGTTGTTCCGCCACAAATCTGGTCTTTTGCGACGAACATTCTCTCTCAAACACCTCATAACGCCAAGATAATATTCTTTATTGACGGTTTGGCCCTCCGGTAAGAATTCCGAATGAACAACACCACGAATATCGAAGAAAATGGTTAGCATCACCTTGATTTTCGATTTGTTTTGGCGCGGTTTTTTCGGTTTCGGCTCATTTTTGGCGCGCCATTCCGATGATTGTTGACTTGTTTGCATATCGTACTCGAAAACCGAAAACTTGAGTTTTCGACATGGTTGAATCACCAAATGTTTTTTTCAACATTTCCAACGTTTTGGCACAAGAAATTTCGTTTGAAACACAAAATTTCACACAAACTCTTTGTTCGATATTTTTATCCATAGTAAAAATCGCAACGCACACAAAAGGTTGGCTTGTTCCTAATGACGCCGTAACCAAACTAAATGACACATAGCAATAAAAATTCACAGAATAGTGGCTGACAGTTGTGCCACCCTAAGAAAAAAATTGTTTAGAAATATTCTCAAAGGGAAAATTTAAAATGAGAATTTCCGGGAACTTATTTGACAGAATGTATATGCTTTCATATTTGCTAAAATTAATCGCCTACGTATGGTCCTCTCACTTATGGGATTAGGTGCGGTCCTATTCCACTCCAAAGCCACAGCCCTTGGTGTTATGAGAGGGTTTCGTTTGAATTGGCGCAGGATCAGACGGTCTTCATCAGCATTTGTCTTTCGTTTGCGTCCACTTCTGCGCTCATTGGTTAATTCACTTGATTTTTTATATTTATTAATCTGATAATAAATAGTCTGACGTGAAAAATTATATTCCTTAGCGATATTTATAACCGAAATACCCAAGTTATGTTTTGTCACAATTTCTATTCTTGTTTGTTGACTTAACTCAGATATTTTAACCATTTTTTATATCAAAAACCCTATAATATGAAATAAATATACGGATCTATTAAATCAAAAGAGAATTTCTCAAAAATTTCTTTATAAACACCTCAAAGTCCGCCAAGAAACACCGAAATCACGCAATGTCAAAATACTTATGCCGCTGCAAAAATCGTTGGCTTCTGGCTTTTGTTATCAGCAGAAAGAACTGACAAAACATAATAGACAAAATATTTCGCAAATTTACAGTTATTAGTGTGCACTTTACTTTGGCATTCATTTTCGCTTCGTTAAATGCAACGGTTCTTAGAAAAAAAGACTAATAGTGAAATGTAAATGATGTCAAAATATATACACTTGCCAGAAAAACTATGCGTACAGGCCTAATGAGCGACTTTGATAGAGAATAAATATGATAAATAATAGTATTTTTATCAATATTATATTTTTTAATGGAAAACAATTTAATAACACACATTTATCAACAATTTTTTTTTATAATATTAAACAGTTTTTTTTTTTATATTTAAAATAAGAAAAAAACAACGAAAATTCACTTAGAAAAAGTATGCGTACAAACTAAAAAACAAAAGAAAAATAACTTTTTTTCAATGAGAATTTGCAAAAGTAATATGAGGTTGGATACCCCTTTCGCTTCTTGGTCTCTTCTAACCGTTTTGGCATCGATGCCACCAATTTCCGGGTGAAATCAACGATTTTTAGTCATTCCTCCATCAGAACCGATTTGAGCATGTCCTTTGATGTAATTATTCGCTCTCTGATCCTGCGCTCCAAAAAATCCCATAAATGGTCTATGGGATTAAGGTCCGGTGACTGGGGAGGCGAATGAAGCTGGTGTCTAGTATTGTAGAGCAACCAGAGCTTGACATTGTGGGCTGTGTGTTTGGGGTCATTGTCCTGTTGGAAGACAAAGTCCTCCCCAAGACCCAATTGTCTGGCGCTTTGGTGCAAATAGGTTTTCAATATATGGAGGTAATCCATATGGTTCATTGTGGACTCAATAAAAACCAAATTGCCCACTCCACTTGCTGCCATACACCCCCACACCAGTGCCGACCAGTGTACATGTAGTGGACTTAAGAACTGCAATTTTTTCCTTGAAATATGTTTCTTCGCTAATTGCATTGTTTCTTTTTTGAATTGAAACCTTATTGGTCTACAGTATCGTGTAGATGACGGTCTAGGATTCTTCCAAATTGATTTGCGCTTGGGATCATTATCTTCAGTTATCAATTGCAGTGGTACATACGAAGTTACAAATAAACTCGCATCAAAAATATTATTTGTCGCTGATTTGTGCTGGTACTCGGAATGCCCAGAGCTGCCGCCAAAGCCTCATTTTCCAATTAAAACTAAGTTGTCATCGCCAATGGAGTCAAGAACATCTGCTTGAAGTTGAACAATTCGTGATGCCGTATGATCTACCAAGCTCTGCAGCTCAACTTCAGCTTGCGATTCACTCACACTGATTTCCTCAGGATAGCTTAATGCTTTGGCTGCCAGAAGTTTGTCGTAGCTTGGTAATAAATTATACGTCCCGTCTTTTCAGCAATTTTATGGTAGGAAAGTCCAGATTCATAGTATGCCTCAATCTTTGATTTTTCAACCAAAGATAAAACAGTCCCTTTACCCATACTTTAAGTTTATTTAAAGATATTGAATACGTTGAGCTTCACAAAAAATTTGGTGACTGTACTTGCCAAAATAAGCAAGATAATTAAAATTGCATTTTGAGGCACTAATCTAATGACGCAAAATAAGTGGACGCATTCTTTCCGAAAATAAAGCAGAATAGAAAATAAAACATAACGGTTCTTCTCACGCGCTTTATTTCATTATGAGAGAGATCTCATATGATGATAACAAAATCAAAACAAAAACTAAGAAGTTGCGTGCAATAGGCAAAGAGAAAAAAACAAAAGAAAATGAGTGTAAAGAGGGGCGCTAGGGACACGATATCGAATGTAAAGTATCGATCATGTACTCATGAGTAGTATCACTAACCATACATACGTTGTATGGTTAGTGGTAGTATCAAAAGAAAAGCATCGTACTCATAAAAATATCGGGACGAAAAAATCGATGTAGCAAGGTATCGAGTTTATTATTTATTTATTTTAAGAAATTAGCTATAATTAAAATTAATGCTAACTTAGGACTAAAGCACTGGCTGCTGGGGCCTTCGGCTTGGAGGAGATTGTGTATTTACATATTTACATTTTAAGCTTATAACTATATTTACATATTTTCTTTTATGATTTAATAATACTAATTATGAGGGATTTTGGGCTATAAGAGGTGGTATGTGTTTGTGAGTTTCAGGAATTTGATTATTTTATGGATGTTTTCAGGGGTTGGGTTAGCAAGAGCAGAAATGGGGCATCGGTTTTGGAAGATTAGGGTTTTAATGTGGGAGGTTGCGGTACAGTTGGTAAGTATATGTTTGATGTTAAGATCTGTTGATGTATGACAGTTAGGGCATGGTAAGATATTGTCTGGGTTGATGTAGTGTTGTTGTGTTAATCTTGTGTGTCCTAGCCTGAGTCTTAGTATTTTTATTTGGTCGGTACGTGTGATACTGTTTTGTTTTATGTTTTTTAGGTAGGGGGTTGTGAGTGTTAGGATAGTGCTTAGTTGTTTCTACAGTAGTTTCTACAAGTGAATCAATATTGGTATCAGTGTTACCTTCGGCGTCAATCATTGGCTTTGATTCATTCAAATCTTGGAATTGAATTGGGTCAAATTCGATTGGATAATAAAGGTTTTTTGAAAATTTTAATATAATATTGCGTCTGGCACTTATGCTTTCTAGTCTTGTGACCAATGAACGCAATATTTTGATACACTGAGCATTATGTTCATTTGTGAGTCTGTATTTAACAGAAGAGACTAATTCACTTATATTATTATATTCCGTTATAAGAATTGTTATATGGTGAATTAATGTTTCGACTCGTATTGTTGTATCTTTATTAATACATTTATACGATTTTTCGAATTGTTCTTTAAATGAATCAATTTGGTTAGTTATTTCTCGCCATTCCATGGCTATTAACGTATAACTTATAGTCTATTTGCGCAATTTTTGATTGCATTTTGTTGTTAAAAAAATGTACTTTTAAAAGGTTTTATTTATTTATTTATTTTTTTAAAATCTTGTCTAACTCCTGAGCCCTACTCAAATACTTCTTCTTTATGCATCTATTATGCAACTTATATAACTTTGTTAAAGTATTTGCAAGAAGCAAAACGACAATTATGACAAGTAAAATGGTTATAAATTTCAAATCGAGTGAAGTTGACTCGACATTGTTTATAACATTTGCGGTTGAATCCGCTACTTTTGAGTGATGGTCCAACATATTTCCTACTTCTGATATATTATCCTCTTTTGGGATAGAATTTGAACGCATTAAATTTATTATTATTTTTTTTAAATAAGAAATATATATATATATTATTTTTTTTATTTTTAGAAAATTTTTTTTTTTGGGTTTACTTAGAATATCATTTTTTTTTTTTTTTGATTTTATATTTATTCTATTCTATTCGATCAACGCAGTGATCCTGTCTAATGTTTTGTATGCTTCACGGGCCATACTCTGGCGGGCAATGCAATTATCGCTTCCGCTTTACAATATTTATCTTAAATTTAATTTATTTATGCATCGCAGTGCATTTGTATATTTTGTTTTTTTTTTTTTAAATATTGTTGTACGCACTATGTTGCGCTGTCGGTTCACCACTCCTTGGTCCGGCTTGATGCGCCAGACGGTGCCGGTGCTGGCTGCACAGGCTGCTTCTTTGCTGGGGAACCGGTGCTGGCCGCACAGGCTGCCGTGCAATGCTTGCACGTGTAAAGGCAGAAGGCGCTGCCTAGCGGTCCCTCGCAGTCATCTGGGCACTTCTTTGTTGGCTTCTTGAGTTCGTTCCTCGGCAGTGCAGCATTTCTGGCATTAGTATGTTTATTAATGATTGGTATCTGTTTGTATAATGCGGTAGAGGTTGAGTGTTTGTTCTTTCTATTTTCTGCGGCTTGCTCCATGTGGTTAAGCTCGCTTTGTAAAGCTATTGTTGCCTCCCAACGTAATAGTGGGTTGATGGCAAACAATAGTTTTAAAATTTCCGCCTTCCTCTTTTGTAGGCGTACTCTTAAGCCGCTTCTGCCGGCTTTTTTCTTCTGAACAACACTCATTAACCTCTACTCACTCAGACTTTTGTTTTCCAATTTCTTTTTGCTGCCAGTTGTTGTAGATATTTATTCTGCTGCGAGTTGTATCCGTTGATGCTGCTGCGAGTTGTTGTAGCTATTGCTGCTGCCGGTTGTTGTAGATATTTATGCTGCTGCGAGTTGTTGTATCCGTTGATGCTGCTTCGAGTTGTTGTAGCTATTGCTGCTGCCGGTTGTTGTAGATATTTATGCTGCTGCGAGTTGTTGTATCCGTTGATGCTGCTTCGAGTTGTTGTAGCTATTGCTGCTGCCGAGACAACCTTTTTAGGCTTAGCACTTGTACTCTTAGGTTTCGGATTGGTATTTTTACATGTTCGTGACACTTGTCACGGTCGCCATGTTATGTTCATGTTCTGATCGAGAATGAATTCTCTGTTTTATTCAATTAATATATATACAAAGAATATTCAAAGTGAGCTCTGCCGCTAAGAACGTCGGCAGAGAGAGAGAGAGTTGCAGTATGTATGTACGTATGTGTTTATGTGCATATTGTATATATATGTACTGATGGTACATACTTAAGAAGTGCTTACGTTAGCGATCCCACGCTGCGGCCAGTCCGCATAAGTGGCTGATCGTATTTCTGCACTTATGTATATTTATAATTGTATAAATAAAGCAACAAAGTGTCACTATGTTATGAGTATGATACTCTTACTTTAAGTTGGGCATATGACCACTTGATGTATTGTATACTCTACAATACTGTGGGCATATGCTTATTTGACATACAACATACTACACTACTGTGCGTCAGCTTCCCGGTTCCGGGCGTGACTTCCTCGTAGATCGCCCCTGGATTAGGAAGGCTGGGCTGTATTCGGTGGTTTCTGAGACGCTGGTGTTGAAAGCCAGGCTGAACTCCGGTAGTAGTACGTCCCACGGCACACTGGTTGCGCTTATATGGGGCTGGTGGCCAAAAATACTTCCCGTAAAGATAGAGAGCTGAAATTTTTTTCTGGGTATTAGAGATGAATTTAGATAGCATACAGTAAATATTTGTGAAAGGGAAACTCCGGGGGCAACACAACTAAAACTTTTAGTAAACATAAAAAAGACGTGCACAAAAAAGGTTAAGACGTTCAAAATCACACAAAAATGTTTGAATTGATCAAATTAATCTTTAAATAAACATTTATTAAAGTAAATACCTTCAATTACAAAATCCATTTTAAATTATTAATATCGGACCACTTTGTCAAACGTTTGATCACTTTGAAGTACGAATTTGCAATGACAAAGTACAAACAAAGCTCAGACGGGCTGCAAAAATGTACACAAGTTCATCCTTTCAATGCTATTTGCGGTTTGGCGTTTTGAAGATTGAACATTTTGGTGTCAATTTGTGTTCGTTTTGTCCAAGTATTTTGTGATGATATTTTTGATTTTTGGCCTATGGACGCAACCAGTGTGCACTGCCATCGCGAAGTGTAAAATTTCTAGTTTCTGAAATACCATCGAAACCATTTCTATCTCTTCGAGCTCCAGTTTGCTGTTTGCTAAATGTATAAAAAGCCGCAAAATCAGATAGGCATACATTGAAATTTAGCAACTGTTGCCTAGACTTAAATATCCTAACCCGATGTTCTGGTAGCGAAGTATTAATGTAAACTTCAGCGTTACTGCTTTCGGATAAATGCATACCCAGCAGTAAACAGCTTCTTGGGCCGAGATTTCTGTACCCGAAATAACCTTATAACCTATGTATGTGTTGTAACTTTTGCTTAATAGTTACATTTCCCCTGCTGATCTCGCGTACTGCTTCACGCATCAACTTGGAAATACCCCTCTGGGACTTGTTAATATAATTTACAACATAGCTGCAGCACGCAAAGGGGTCTAATATGAACTGAATGTCAATATTTGCTCTCTGTAATATAAGCAAGTGAGTGTTATAAGCGTTGAGCTTAATAGCGGAAAATGTTCGCTTTAAAAATATTTTTGGCTTTTTTAAGCTCGACCTAAGTGCATTTATATAGCATTCATAGGAGAGGTTAAGCTGATCATGAGACAAGAAACTAGTGAAGTCACAAAGAAGATCAATAGTATCACGCTCAAAAGGATACTCTAATATGCACTGAATTTTTTCAAAATTTCTACGATGTACATTTATATCAACTACAGCTACACCTAATGGAAAAAGAATTTCTGTTTCGGGCATTGGAGGATATTGAATACCAAACATACATACACTTGCCAGAAAAACTTTGCGTACAGGCCTAATGAGCGACTTTGATAGAGAATAAATATGATAAATAATAGTATTTTTATCAATATTATATTTTTTAATGGAAAACAATTTAATAACACACATTTATCAACAATTTTTTTTTATAATATTAAACAGTTTTTTTTTTATATTTAAAATAAGAAAAAAACAACGAAAATTCACTTAGAAAAAGTATGCGTACAAACTAAAAAACAAATGAAAAATAACTTTTTTTCAATGAGAATTTGCAAAAGTAATATGAGGTTGGATACCCCTTTCGCTTCTTGGTCTCTTCTAACCGTTTTGGCATCGATGCCACCAATTTCCGGGTGAAATCAACCGGAATTTTTATCCATTCCTCCATCAGAACCGATTTGAGCATGTCCTTTGATGTAATTATTCGCTCTCTGATCCTGCGCTTCAAAAAATCCCATAAATGGTCTATGGGATTAAGGTCCGGTGACTGGGGAGGCGAATGAAGCTGGTGTCTAGTATTGTAGAGCAACCAGAGCTTGACATTGTGGGCTGTGTGTTTGGGGTCATTGTCCTGTTGGAAGACAAAGTCCTCCCCAAGACTCAATTGTCTGGCGCTTTGGTGCAAATTGGTTTTCAATATATGGAGGTAATCCATATGGTTCATTGTGGACTCAATAAAAACCAAATTGCCCACTCCACTTGCTGCCATACACCCCCACACCAGTGCCGACCAGTGTACATGTAGTGGACTTAAGAACTGCAATTTTTTCCTTGAAATATGTTTCTTCGCTAATTGCATTGTTTCTTTTTTGAATTGAAACCTTATTGGTCTACAGTATCGTGTAGATGACGGTCTAGGATTCTTCCAAATTGATTTGCGCTTGGGATCATTATCTTCAGTTATCAATTGCAGTGGTACATACGAAGTTACAAATAAACTCGCATCAAAAATATTATTTGTCGCTGATTTGTGCTGGTACTCGGAATGCCCAGAGCTGCCGCCAAAGCCTCATTTTCCAATTAAAACTAAGTTGTCATCGCCAATGGAGTCAAGAACATCTGCTTGAAGTTGAACAATTCGTGATGCCGTATGATCTACCAAGCTCTGCAGTTCAACTTCAGCTTGCGATTCACTCACACTGATTTCCTCAGGATAGCTTAATGCTTTGGCTGCCAGAAGTTTGTCGTAGCTTGGTAATAAATTATACGACGTTTTACTATTAATAAAAGTACATATAGTCAAATATTGATGTTTGCTCATATTTGTCTCCACGAGAATTGATAAAACTTCATCGGCACTAAATTCGGAAAACGTTGAGTTGCAGGAACGTAGGGCAGAGGCAATAGATTCATCGGTTTTAGATAGTTCAGCAATTCTTCGTCGTTTTGACTTTTTAGAAGACTCGATGAAATCTTTTTTCGGCCTTAAACGATCAGTTGTCTTGGGCATTGATTCAGACCTCCTGTGGGCACAGCGCAATAAAATCGTAATCCTCTTCCGCCAACCGCCCTTCCATGGGGTGGGGATCCGACAGCATGCTGCGGTTCTGGACTGTTCCCGGCGTATATCGGATGCTTACCCGGGGAAATATGCGGTCGCGCACTCGCGGCATGGGGTATTCCTCCTCCCGCTTCTCCTGAGCTGTCGGGTTTGACGTCTCTTCCTCTCCGTCGCTCTCTGTCCATGGTGTCGGACTCGCCCACCCCCAGACCTTTCATCCTCGGAGGCGGTACGAGCCTCCGGCCTCGGGAGACCTGGTCGGATGGTGGTGGTTCCTCCACATACGGGGGCGTCATTCGAAACGGGTGCCTGTACGTATATTGTCGTGACATCCACCCGCATGAGCATTACCGACCCCCCCAGCCTCTCCGCGATGTTGGTGGATGACGTGTAGACAGTACACTATGGGCGATTTGTCGATTTTGGCGGCAAAAAGTTTTAAAATAAAGCTAGAAACCTAATTTTTGGTTTTTAATTGTTCGTTATATTTTACTCTAATTTCGGATTTTTTTTCGATAATTGGGCCGCTCCTTTATTTTCCGCTTATGTGCAGGCTGCCACTGATCAGTACATTTATTTTAGAACAAATTATAAATGTTCAACTAAAATAAAAAGCTTTATTTTATTGTAGTTTCACATAATATTTGATCAAAAAAAAAAAAAAAAATTTATTTAAATAGTTACAATATTGCAAACTTTAAAAATAAACAATAAAGAATCTTCCTCATCTAAAACGAACGAATATTCATTGTTGTTATCGTGATTTTCTTCGTCATCTGATTTACTTTCCATGTTAATATTATCATTAAAATTATAATTTTCATTATTATTTTCATAAGATATATAGGATGAACTTATATTTAAGGTTGCAGTTTCTAAAAACCCAATAACTTCTGTAGGAAGTGATTTTTTATCCAAGCAGTTTTGGTCTATTATGTATATTCAAGCCCAGACATCCAACAGGAACTAAAAACTGATCCATAGTATCTGATCCGTGCACTATAATCTTGTGAACTGTTGGGGACATTGGGTACCATGGATACGCCTGCATATACAATGAAAATGTGTCGTAGCAAAAACATCGAAATTTGTCTGTGTTGATGGCAAATTCACGGGAAATTGCTATTAATATGTGGCGAAATTTATTTAATATGACCTCGTCAAACAATGTGATTTCTGCAAAAGTTTGGTATTTGCAAAGATTCGTCTCGCCGTATTTCCATCGTTGCTGTTACCAGATCCATTCTGTTTTGGTATGCTAACATGTAAGCCCATGTCATCCATATTCTTTGCTGGATTTCCTTCTTCCGCGATAACATTTTATTTTTATTTTCGCCTTTTACGTGGCAAGTTCGATATGATATGTTTAAAACAAATTCCATAAACCTAATCCAGGCGTGCAACGGCCTAACGCCGTATTTCAAAGAGTCAGATTTAGGTTTAAGAATTTCAGAATTAAAGTCATTGATGTGCATGAGCGTTTTTGGATTTATAGCACATATTGGACAACATTGCGTAGATTTTGTATTTGTTAAAACATTACTTAATGTACTCTTGCCGTCAATCAATGTCATATATGTATGTATGTTTTAAAATTCACAGAAATGTTTGAGCTTTGTGATTTAAAAGTTTCCAATTTTGCTACTTGCATATCCAAAATATGTTTTTCTGCTAGGATTTTTGCAAAGCTTTCTTTAGCATAATAAATTTTTATCGGTCTGCAGAAGCGTACAGACTGGGGGCTTCTGTTTACCCAAATTAAACGATTTAAAGAATCGACTAATCTTATTGGAATCATAGTTGTCATGAATAGAGAACTGTCGGAAATATCGGGTTCATCCAAATCAAATTTCTTTGACCGGTCGACCCATCAAATCCATAGCATCCAATAAGTGTGCACTCTGTAATATTTTCCATTTGTTCCAAAACTTCCTTTTGTAAAATTAATATTCGTTCAGCCGTATGGCTTAGCAAATCCTGCAAAGAAACCTTTGCCACCGTTTCTGCAATTTGTATTCCTGTTGGTCTGTACATCTTCGTTTTTTTTATTGCATCATAACCAGGATATATGTCTTTCCCGTACGCCTTATTTAGTTGCTTAGTATTAATGTATTGTTGTTTTGTTAGACCATTTTCCAATATATAGGCTAAGGCTACATTATTAGATATTTTTACCGGCTGTTTGTTTGACACATTCTTCACTTTTTCTCCATATTGACTTCTTGCAGCACGCCGACTGCTTCATTATTTTTTCTTTTTCGCGCAAATGTTGAGGCTGCATGCAGAAGTAAAGGAGTAGACAAATCATTTTCTATGGCAACTTCTAAAGCCATTTGCCTTCTTAGCCTTGACCCGGCCCTGTATACCCTAATTTTGGGCGGCCTGTTTTGGAAGGTGATGAATTTTTGGTATCCTCCATATCAATTCGTAATTCCAAACTTTTTGAAAACCATTCTGAGTAAGTTGACTTAATTTGATTCAGATCTGTGTGATGTTTTCGAAAATACCGTTTAATATGTTTTACAAAAATGGCTACTTTGGCTTCTATTGTATTAATGTGCGATATGCTCAAATCGTCTCTATTAATTTCTGTCAATATAAACGACGTTACAGCGCTGTTGTTGCGATTGTTGTTCCAAATATCGGCAAGCGTGCTGTTGGTAATCGCAACGAGAACTACAAGTGCATTTTTTGTATAAACGGGGGAAAACGGGGAAATAAGATTGTTACCACATGAAACTAGACATTTAAGCTAGTAACTTGCCATTTTTAGTTGCCTGCTCTTCCTATAGAAATACTTCACGGAACACGATTAAAATTGTTTGAGTTTTAGTACAAATACAACCAACAACAACATTGGACAATAACAACAACACAAATATTTATGTATTTTTGCCATAAAATACAGATTATATATACCCTGATCTTTGTTTCCCATACTAAATATATTCAACTGCATAAAAACATACGCACACTGATCGATTGCAAAAGAAGTAAAGTTTTCGCGGTGATTTTTACCTCAGCTGACTGTAAGGCTGCAAACTTAGTGCGCGAGTTACCAGTGTGGGAATCCGTTTAGGTGGGGGAACGTCTAAGTTACCAGTGTATAGTCTTGTTTTTATGGAGAAACGCCTGGAATCCTGTGGTAATTCCTTTTAAATAATTGTAGTCGGCTTATTTTCAATTATGTATATGTTTTTATTAATAGCTTCCACTCATTCGAGTAGTCAGAATAGAACTGAGCTGCCAGGCTCTGCTTTGCCATCTCTTGTAGCTAATGCTGTCTGCCTCGCTGCTGCCAGAATTCCGAGAATTGCTTCTGTGTCAATTCTCGGACGACGAACCGTTGGTCTGCTGGCGCCTTGCTTTTGCTTACTGGGCAACGCGTGGTGGCTTAGCGGGGGGCATGTCGAGGGGTGCCGGGACGGTAACTCGCGCTGTGACGAAGACGAAGCTGAAGCGTTGCGAGTAAGCTAATATGTAGGCTGCATAGTGCAAGAAGAATTGGTTGCGCTTTTGTTATGTTAGTCGCAATGGATTTCTCATCAGATGATGACCTGCTGATTGAGCAAAGTTTATTTTTTAAATTAAAACGATAAAAGTAAAGGAAAAAATTTACCCTGTAAATTTGGGAAGAAAAAGAAAAAATTTGTGGAATGTACTAGAATGAAAATGAGCACATTTGAATACATTTTAATAAAAATTGAACCACTAATTATTAAAAATTGGACTAATTTGAATAAAACCCCAATTATGTGTGCTGAAAGGCTAAATGTGACGTTAAGGTAAAAAATTATTTAAAATATATTTAGTTTTATTTATTTTATTGATTTTTACTTTTCATTTAATTACTTGTTTATTTCATTAATTTGAAAATGTAATAATATTTCCTGATGTAACAAAAGTACTCGGTTCCTGTGGGGATGAAGCATTATCAGAATATTGATTTTATGAGGATTCAAGTAGAGTCGGTGATTGTACAGATATATAAGAAGCTTGATTCTGAATATTTTGTAGAATTAAAAGAGCGCCCCACGTTATACGCGTGATTATAGACCGATTTTTGCATTTCCATTCTGCACAAAAGCTTCGTTTGCGGATCCATTTTTTTAACGTGTGGCAATAGGCTCACAAAAAAAGCCATGTCTTCATCGTCTTGCTTTTTGTTTTCTGTTCTAACAGCTCCAACTTCTTCTTTTCGATGTTAAGCATTTCACCTTCTATGTTATTATGACGCCGTTTAAGATTTCCAGGAGGATGACGTGGGGTGGACGTTTGCACTTCAAACGTACTCATGTCGCTTTCTTCCTCATATTGCGGCGCCTCTATATCTACACTATTAACGTCTTCGCCAATATTAATGTTCATATCTTGTACTTCATTGTTTTTTTGGCGACATAAATTTCCGTAAGACTGCCGGCACTTTATCTGGTCCTTTATAAGCATCATGGATTCGAAATGACTCCATTGACAACACATCTCGTTGACTAAATGAGAACGGTCCGGTGGACATTTCCTTAATTCAGCTCGAAACGTGTCCCTCAATTGTCCATTTTTTTTTTCAAAGCCATAGCTAAAATTATACATATTAAAATTTCATTAGTTGCATAACATTGTTTTAAATTGTTTTCTTATTTTAGATATCTCGCTACTGGCACTTCATTTAGATCAATCTCTTTTAACTTTCGAATGGGTGCTTCAACGGTTCATTCTATTTTTATTTAGACATGTGAAGCTTTGTGGACAGTTTTGCAGCCTATACATATGGCTGTGCCCACAGAACAAAATTTAAAGAAAGTTGCGGATCAGTATTGGAATCTTTGGGAATTCCCAAATTGTGTTGGATCTATTGATGGAAAGCACATACGTCTAAAATGCCCAGCGAATTCAGGATCAATGTTTTATAATTATACAAATTTTTTCTCAATGGTGCTGCTGGCAGTCGCTGACGCAAAATGTAAATTTGTTACTATCGAAGTTGGTGGTTACGGACGTCAGAGTGATGGTGGAACTTTTGCTTCCTCAGCGATTTACACAATGAAAAATTCTGGAGACTTAAAGTTTCCGAAGGATTCTTATTTGCCCAATACCACAATATCTATGCCATACGTGTTGCTTGCAGATGAAGCTTATCAGCTTTTGGACTGGGCTCTTCGACCATATGCCAGAAGAAATCTAACATTGGAAAATGAATATCTTAAAAGTCGTTTGTCCAGAGCGCGAAGGTGTGTGGAATGTGCATTTGGCATAATTAACTCCAAATGAAAAATATTATGGAAGCAAATTGAAACGACACCATCTAACGCAGAAATTATTGTTAACGCAATTTGTATACTGCATAATACAATGTTAAATTTAGAAGATCTGGACACGCACATGACAGAGGGAGAAAAATGTACAGGCAACAAAACAAACAAGTAAGAGTGCTCTAGTTGAGACTGCTCGACTAAGAGATACCCTGAACCCTGCGAAGATGCGATATTCAAATCATTTTACGCTTCTTTTATATATACATATACACAAACAACACATACACACACACACACATGCACACGCACGCACAAGCACTTTCTCTGCTACTGCGCAGTTTACGCAGCGACTGCGCGCGGGAAGCGCTTGGGCTGCAGTATGGGCTATATTTTGGAAACTTATTTGTTGAATAGGTTTGCTTCTAGATGAACTTTTGTAATCAAACTTTTACAGCGTCATTATGACATTCATATGTAAGTATTTGCCAAAGCACAAGTCTCTAGTGTTTGAAATACTTTTTTTCAAATTTGGGGGGGAAGGGGGCATGGTATCCAAAATCCAAAAATTGCAAAATGTTTGTATTCATTACACGAATACACACAGTAAATCTGATAAATCTATAGCTATAACGGTATTCAAAAACGAAGAAAAGTTATCGATTTTTATCGATAATAAGGAAATGGGATGAGTTATCGAAAAAAAATGATAAACTCGTACTTCGTAGGATATACACGAGTATACATTTTAAATTTCAGATCTCTAGCTTTTGTGGTTTGCGAGATCGCTGCGTTCACACGGACGGACGGACGGACGGACAGACGGACATGGCAATATCGACTCAGTTTGTCGAGCTGATCAAGAATATATATACTTTCTGGGGTCTGCCATGTCTCCTTCTGCCTGTTACATACATTTTCACAAAAACATTATACCCTAATTTCCCATTTTCAATGGGTTCAGGGTATAAAAATATATAGGAAAGTTCAAAGGTCGATTAATCAGAGACACGTTCCGTACTTATGTTTGCAGCCATCGAAATGCTGATAGTATTTAAATTTTCAATTTTATTATTACTTCATTTTGATTAAAATTAATTAAATTACTTACCATCAACATTCAATTCGTTTGAAATTTCGTTCCAATTTTGGTCAATTATTTGCCTATTGTGGTACAGTTTGTTTTGCTGGTCCCATAAACAAAGTTTTTTAAATACTGCTGCATTTAATTCCTCGTTAATTGCAGACATTTTCACAAAACATATGCATCCGTCAAATCACAAATTACAACTAAATTTTAACATGCTCGGCGCCAAAGCATAGACAGAACAAACAAAAAAACAACGGTAAAATAGCAAGCGATTCGTCTTCAAAATCAGTACAGCAGCGTTTGAAGCTAATTGCTTGCGCTTCGTCTTCGTCACGGCACGCACTATGCTGTCAAGAAACTGTTTACACAAAATTCTTTTATTATTCTTAACTTAAAATTTAAAACTAATTATGCTAATTTTAATACTTCGTGTGACCTCCCTTAGCATTAAGCAAATGTTGGAGGCGTTGTTTCATAGAATTGACCAACTTTGTTAGGTATTCAATGGGGATATTTTGCCACTCTTCTAAAATGACAGTTTTCAATTATGTGCGGTTCTTTGGATCCCGTTTTCCCACTCTTTTCTTAAAGTATGCCCACGCATGTTCAATGGGGTTAAGATCGGGACTCTGGGGTGGTGTATCAATAACCTTGCCACAATTATAAAGGAGCCAAGTCCGCACATTAATCTCTATATGCTTGGGATCATTGTCTTGATAGAATTTAAAATTTGGCTTTCTGTTGTTAATAAAGCCAAATTTTCCGCACTTCTCTTCAAATTCATTTTTAAAATTTGAAGGTACTGAACCGCATTCATGGTGTCCCCTATAAATACCAGTTCTCCGATTCCCCGGCTAGATATGCACCCCCAAACCATAACCGAAAGCTATTCATATTTTACTGTCGGAATGATGTCTTTGTTTTCCAATGCAGTTAATGGCTTGCGCCATACTCTGGGTGGACCATTGTTGCAGTACAGCATTACTTTGGTTTCGTCACAAAATATGACGTTTTCCCATTATTCTGCAGGCTGACTGATCATGTTTACAGCAAAATTAAAGCGCTTTATTACATTCACTGATGAAAGCAGCGGTTTCTTCCGTGCAACTCTTGAAGAGTACCTATGCCGGAGTATGGCCTGGAGTACAGTTTCATGTATCACATCCAAGTCACACTCTTCCTTAAGGTCCTTGGCAAGTGTCCGTACTGATATTTGCGGATTTTTACAGTAAATCTTCCGTTTACGCCCACCTTTACCCTTTTCTTCAAGTCTGCCTTCGTTTTCTGCGCGATTTATGACATTGTAAATGGTTTTCCTTGATACAGCAAACTCTACGGCTAGTTCTGCAACAGATTTACCCAGCGTGTATTTATAGTAAACTAATTGGCCCACATCAAAGCTCAATCTTTTGCCTGGCATTTTATAAATTAAACTTGTTCACTTTTATATGCGTATTCAGCAAAATTTCTCAATCCAATTGAAAGATATGCAAGAATAAACATGCATTAAGAGACACAAGAAG
Organism: Drosophila leonis; assembly: GCA_035045365.1. Classification (NCBI taxonomy): domain Eukaryota; kingdom Metazoa; phylum Arthropoda; class Insecta; order Diptera; family Drosophilidae; genus Drosophila; species Drosophila leonis. Next base: position 8,052,374 of record JAWNPC010000953.1, on the reverse strand, counting down.
CATAGATACCGGTAAAGCACCGTTGTTTCGAAGAATTGGAGCAAGCAAGAATTAGAAAACGCAATTTTTCAAGCTGTCAAGAAACTGTTTCTTGACAGCTTGAAAAATGAGTAATCTTAGTTTTTGTTGATTATTTTGTTACACATTTTTATTTTTGCTATCTGTTTTTTAGAATTTAGCTTAAAAATTGTTATTAAACAGATAGGCATTAAAAAATTTTCGTTTATTTGAAAAAATGGCCATGATTTTTGCATCTAAAGTCGAAAAATTGACTTTTTTCAGTCTGTAAAGGGTTTCTTGACAAACTGTACTTGCAAATTAACAGACAACTCTTAAGTTAACAGACTGCTTTGCATAAAAATTAAGTGTGGACACACTTGCACGGCACCGTTCTATTTTTCTGTCTAGCTCATAAAATCATCATAATTTATAAAAATGTTACTCATTTACATACAGTGAGTGGCTCTCAGCTTATTTGACCCACCATCAAATAAAAATTTCAACTGCTCATAACTTTGAAACGAATAGAGATTTTTGAAAAATTTAAATGCACATTTGTTTATCGGGAACGCATATTTCTTTTCATTCATTCCTTAAGCAAAAAAATAACAAAATAACAAAAACTAAAATAATTCATGATTTCAAGCCCACAGCTTATTTGACCCAAGCTGTTTAAAGAACCGTTGCGGTCGTTTAGAATGGAAATAGCGGTACTTTTTTGAGTTTTTGTTTTGATCATTGCATTCGCAAAGTAAATTTGGAGCATTTTTTAAATTTTAAGTTTGATTTTGTCAGAGAAGCACGAGTTTGCAATAATGGGAAAGCGCACAACCATAGAGCAGCGGGAGTTAATGCTAAACCACTTTAAAAATGGAATTTCTCGGCGCAAAATTGCTCAATTTGTTAATTTGCCGGAATCAACAGTAAAAAACATCATCAGCCGATTTGTGTTTGAAAATAGAGTGGTAAATAAGGGTAGAATTGCTCCAAACAAAATTTTCAATGAAACAGATGAGCGAAACATTGTGCGCCAAATAATTTGGCGCAACGTTACGCCACAATCAGTACGATACTGCCGTCCACTGAAGATTGAATTTATTAAAGAAACTACTCACCTTATATTAAAGGAAAAAAACGATTTGGACCAGCAAATACAAAATCTTTGTAATCATTTGTATGTTTTTCAAAGTAAAACTATACATGTTTCATATGAACTCCATATGACGCTTATCGATGGGAAAGTTTTGAATATTTTAATTGGGACTAACTCATGCCAATCATGCCCTTTATGTGGAGCCAAACCCATTCAACTTCTTAACACCAGTGATATTAACTCGGAAATTTTTAGAACTTCTTCTAGGAATTTGCAATATGGAGTTAGCCCTCTGCATGCTTGGATTAGATTCCTTGAGTTTGTATTGAAAATATCGTACAGAATTGAAATTAAAAAATGGCGTGTTAAGGATGTCGACAAACAAAAGGTATCATTGCGTAAACAGGAAATTCAGCGGAAGCTGTGGGATCAAATGGGTCTTCATGTGGATAAACCCAGGCCTGATGGAAGTGGAAATAGCAATGATGGGAATACAGCAAGACGAGCTTTCGGAAATGTTGATCTATTTTCATCGATTTTAAATTTCAACGCTGATATTTTAAAAAAAAATTTATATAATACTTATAAGCATATCATGCGAATATAAAGTTGACTCAATAAAATTTAAAAAGTTTTGCTCTGAAACATTTAATTTGTATATGTCAACTTATTCTTGGTATCCGATGTCCCCCACTGTTCACAAAATTTTGGTGCATGGATATCAAATTATGGGCACTTGCATAATTCCTGTTGGCATATTAGGAGAAAACGCGTTTGAAGCCCGGAAGTGATAGGAAATCTCACGCGAGGAAATGTAGCCGATTAGATAATTTAACTAATATATTTAATAGGGCTTTAGACTCATCTGATCCACTTCTCTCTTCACTCAGTTTAAAAGAACGTGAAAAGAAAAACAAGAAAAAAAAATTCCCAATAGAAGTGATTGAACTTTTAGAAGATCCCAATTTTCAATTACCGGCAACATTTGAAGGCCTAATGGAGCCAACCTTAGTTGAAGAAGAAGTTGAAAATGGAGACGAAAATGAGGATGAAAATGAAGACCAAAACATAGATGATAAAAATTTAGAGTTAAATTTTGAATTAGATGAAGAATATGAAGACCATTTAGTTTAAAATTATATCCTATATACTTTAAATATAACTAAATTTCTTCAAATATTAATATTTTTTTGTGCAGTTGAATAAAAATTAAAAATATAATTTAAAGTTGATAAAAGTGTACAAAAAAGTTATGAAAAATAATTTGAACCCACATGTATTGATTTTTAATTTAATATTATATGTAAAAGGGGCGGGAAATGTGAATGCCACGCCCAATTGTAAAAAAAAAAATCCGAATTTTCTTTTTAATATTACTAATATATATCTAAAATTTCAAGTTCCTAGCTCTTCATTTACAATTAATGCCAAAAAAATCGAGTTTTCCCCTCTCCAATAACAAATACATTTTTTGCAAAACATGTAGTGCAAGTGTAAAATTGGGCTAAAAACCAGTCAGCAATTTCAAATGGTCTAGATTTCCCACAGATCCCTGAATGTTTAAGGGACTTTACGCCCTTAGAAGAACTGCTTATTTCTCCCCGTCTTCCTTGCATGATAATTAAATCTTTAGGATATGGTCGACAAACTGCAATCAAAGGAGCTGTGGTTAATATGCCCATTCCGGTTGGTAATGTGGTAACATCACTTCCGAGGGCGTTTCATGAAGCGGAGGTTGTTCAGATACACCTTAAGCGAAGAATGGAATACAGCCATGATTTCATGGTTGAAACTATTAGGCCCTCTAGAATTGTAGGTGCTATTCGATATTTAGTCAATACAGAGCTATATAGGAAACATCAAATTACTGTTAACAAACAGTGGATGTCCTCCTTTTCGTCTGATAATGTACCATTTGTTGCATCAACTGATGATACAGATTTAGTTTCGCAACTTTTACAGAAGACAGATCAAACTGGTGCTCAGGGGCAAAACGATTTTCAAGAGGAAATCTTAAACCCAGGAGGCCAGGAAACATTGCTAGAAAATGTTCCTGTTGAAAATATAGCCATGCAGAGAGTAATTATAGCACCTGGGGAGGGTCAACGGCCTTTAGATATGATTCAAGATTCTGATTCTGAAGAGCTGTCTTTCCCAACAATCTTTGCAGGAATTAAAAGGAAATGTAAGGAGAGTTTTTTAACTATTGTAAGGTCCGAACTTAGGAACTACGATAGATGAGGCTGTAGAAGCGATAAATTATTTCTGAACTATAAAAAGTTGGAAATGATAAATATTAGGAATAATACCTCAATTTGCTTACGAAAGAATAGCGCCACTCAAGGAAATTCTGCTGCAAATGCTCTTAATGAGGAGCATTTAAATAATTTGATTTAATTTCGCCACGATGATGGCTATAGGGTATTAAAGGGTATTAGAACGTCTCCTACTCATTGGGAGGTAGAAAAAAAGAAAGTTTTGACGATAAAGCTCGCCCAATTAGAGCTGAACCCGTTACTTGTGCAAGATATTTTGATTTTCGCTATAGGCAGGTTTTTAAATTAATGAAAAAGGAAGGTGGTATTTTTGGTTGCCATTATGTCATTAGGTTTTATTGGCGGGTTGAGTTTCAGCAAAGAGGCTCCCCCACATTCATGGAATGTATTGGCTGAAAGATGCCCCCAAAACTTAACTTGATCGATGAGTCAAGCATTCTTCCAGTAAACCCCTTTGTTGATCCGTTTATTACAACTGAAGTGAATAACCCAGATGTGGCTCCATTTTTGGAATATCAAATCCACAATCACGGGCACTCATGTAGGCGAGAAGTTAGGGCACAGAAAATGAACCACAATGAACCATATGGATTACCTCCATATATTGAAAACCAATTTGCACCAAAGCGCCAGACAATTGGGTCTTGGGGAGGACTTTGTCTTCCAACAGGACAATGACCCCAAACACACAGCCCACAATGTCAAGCTATGGTTGCTCTACAATACTAGACACCAGCTTCATTCGCCTCCTCAGTCACCGGACCTTAATCCCATAGAACATTTATGGGATTTTTTGGAGCGCAGGATCAGAGAGCGAATAATTACATCAAAGAACATGCTCAAATCGGTTCTGATGGAGGAATAGCTAAAAATTCCGGTTGATTTCACCCGGAAATTGGTGGCATCGATGCCAAAACGGTTGGAAGAGACCAAGAAGCGAAAGGGGTATCCAACCTTATATTAATTTTGCAAATTCTCATTGAAAAAAAGTTATTTTTCTTTTGTTTTTTAGTTTGTTAGTTTTTTAGACCCGGTGAACGTCTTCAAAAACACCATGTGAAGCAAACCGTCAAACACGGCGGTGGAAATATAATGGTCTGGGGTAGCTTTACATGGTGGAATATTGGGCCGCTCCACTTAGTAGAAGGAATCATGCGAAAAGAGGACTACTTAAAAATTTTGCAAACCCATCTTCCCAATTTTATAGACAAATGTGCTTATCCCGAGGAGGAAATTGTTTTTCAACAAGACGGGGATCCCAAGCACACAGCGAAAATTGTTAAGGAATGGATTGGGAAACAACATTTTCAGTTGATGGAGTGGCCGGCACAAAGTCCCGACCTCAATCCGATTGAGAATCTCTGGTCAATTGTAAAGAGACGGCTCGGGCAGTACCACGCCGCCCCAACAAACATGGGAGACCTATGGGAGCGGGTTAAAACGGAATGGTATAGAGTTCCGAATGAAATTAAAAATAACTTGGTAGAGAGCATGCCAAACCGCATTAATCAAGTTATTTCGAGTAAAGGTTTATGGACAAAATATAAAAATTTCTTTAAATTTATTATTTTTTCGAAACGTGCAAAAATGAATTTATGTGGATTATTTTCGTTTTTTTTTCTCATACTCTTAGTTTTTATACAATTATCTTGATTTTTTTTTTATTTGTTATAAATGAAATAATAAACATAATACAAAAACATTTTTTGGATTTGCTTGCATGGTTCGCTTTTGCCGGACGGCCAAAGTCAAAGCTGCAAACATTCACTCACTTTTGCTCGCCACTGTACATAGGTTATAAGTTTATTTCGGGTACAGAAATCTCGGCCCAAGAAGCTGTTTACTGCTGGGTATGCATTTATCCGAAAGCAGTAACGCTGAAGTTTACATTAATACTTCGCTACCCGAACATCGGGTTAGGATACTTAAGTCTAGGCAACAGTTGCAAAATTTCAACATTCTGTTCAACGGCCTGACGCACTAGAAAATGTATGCCTATTTGATTTTGCGGCTTTTTATACATTTAGCAAACAGCAAACTGGAGCTCGAAGAGATAGAAATGGTTTCGATGGTATTTCAGAAACTAGAAATTTTACACTTCGCGATGGCAGTGGTGTCTTTAGAAAAAGAAAGAAAGGAAAGGCCAAGCATAATTAGATACAGAAGGTTTAATATAAATACGGTGTGAAGAATCACAATTCCCGTCACCGGGAGGCGTGTCACCACAATTATTAGAATTAAGTGTATTTACATTAGTAATAAGAATAATAGTTTTAAGTAGTAGAGGCCATGAAGGCATTAGAAGCCATGATGAAAATAAATGGTATCGGTTAAGAAAAGGAACAAAAGGTATACACCTCTTAGGGCCGGGCAATGGTACAGGGTAGCGCAACAGCAGCGAAGCAGTGGAACAACAGCGGCGAAGCAGAGTAACAACAGCAGCGAAGCAGAGCAACAGTAACAACAGCAGAGAAGCAGAGCAACAGTAACAACAGCAGAGAAGCATAGCAACAACAACAACAACAGCGGCGAAGCAGAGTAACAACAGCAGCGAAGCAGAGCAACGGAAACAACAGCAGAGAAGCAGAGCAACAGTAACAACAGCAGAGAAGCATAGCAACAACAACAACAGCAGAGACGCAGAGCAACAGTAACAACAGCAGCGAAGCAGAGCAGCTGCAGACAAGCAGTAGAAGAGAAAAAAACAACGGCACAACAGAGCAACAACAACAACACAGAGCGAAGCGAGGCGACAATGCCTAACGGCTGCAGACAAGCCACAGCAGAGAAGAACAACAGAAAAGGCAACGGCGCCTAGAAATGGTACAGTCCGCGACCAACGACACATAGCAACGACGAAACCGACGACAGACAGACAGACGAATAACGGCGGTCAACGCAAGCCTCTGCCTGTGTATGTCGGCAGTGCACACGAGCGAGTACATGTCGGCAGGGCATAGGAGAGAGCTTAGCGACGCATAGGCGAGAACGCAGCAATGCCGAAAAGAGTGGAGCGCGCTGCATTGATTGGCCGAAGGAGAAACTGATCTCCACCACACGCATCGACGTCGGCAGAGCGACGGCCGAAATTCGGCAAAGCATAGCTCTGCCGAAATTGACAAGATCAATCTGGGATCGAACTTTGAAAAGGGCAGACGTGTGCGCATCGCCACGTCAATCAGAAGCGACCCAAAAATCAGAGCGAGCGGACGTGTGCGCATCGCCGCGTCATACACCTAGAGAGGAGACTTCATCAACATTTCGCCGTGGGAGAAACGCAACGCCTCGTTTAGTCAACCGATAAGCTGCACCCTAGAGCCAATTAGAAAGGTAGGGAGTAGTGTGAGTATAGGTTGGTGTGAACGAGTCAGGAAAGAAAAGTGAGAATATTCTTAATAAAAGAAAGAATATAAATTATCGGCGAGTTCTTCTTTTGGTAGACACGGATCCTTTTTCCAGGTTTCCCAGACAGGCACCCTGCAATCCAATTTAGCGTGGTTTTCCCTTTATTGGATTTGCGTGGTCTGAAGTCTGGCGTATCCTCTCCTCCTAAGCCTTGGCGTATCCAGGCAATCAGCAGGATATACAGGCAGATACCCTGCAGCTCAATCTAGCGCGGCTCTCCCTTGATTGAGTTGTGTGGTCTGAAGCCTAGTATACCCTCGACATTCCCCTCCTCCCAAGCCTTGGCGTACCCAGGCAATCAGCAGGATATACAGGCAGATACCCTGCAATTCAATCTAGCGCGGCTCTCCCTTGATTGAGTTGTGTGGTCTGACGCCTAGTATACCCTCGACATTCCCCTTCTCCCAAGCCTTGGCGTATCCAGGCAATCAGCAGGATATACAGGCAGATACCCTGCAATTCAATCTAGCGCGGCTCTCCCTTGATTGAGTTGTGTGGTCTGACGCCTAGTATACCCTCGACATTCCCCTTCTCCCAAGCCTTGGCGTATCCAGGCAATTCGTAGGTTATACGGGCAGATAACCTGCAATTCAATCTAGCGCGGCTCTCCCTTGGTTGAATTGCGTGGTTTGAAGCCTGGCATTGCCACATCCTACCGTCTCTTAAGGCAAAGACCTGCTATCCAGCCCCGAATAGCCGAATCATCTCGACTGGGTTATTTGCTCTCGTTCCGCGGTTCCGGATCTTTTACAAATTTCTTGTAGAGAGACCCTGGGGAGACTGAGAGATACCCCAGCCTTAGAACTTCTTTACAACGGATAGATGTAACTACTTTAGGGAGCTCGTAATGTTATATTTCCCATGGAGAAATGAACATACGGAATTAGTTATGAGGGATTGTGAAACATTTTGCAGTCAAAACCAGGTAGTTATTAATAACAATCGTAGGAAATACAATTCTTTAGATGATAGTGAGCTACAAGATGCTATTGACAACGTAGCACAGGAAGAACATGAGGAAACTATTGAAAACATAATTGTAGACGATAGACTTAGACTATTGGGATTGCCGGAAATTAATCCTGAATTAAATGTCTTAAGCATTAATGACAGTGATGAAAATACTGGAGTAGGTGAATAAAACTTCCAGCTTTAATTTCGCCTTAAAGACTGGCAAATATTGTCATTTAAATTTAAAGCAAAAGACATATTTTACCCATGTTTTACACAATGCTAAAAACAATGCTGTCTCTTACGAATTTATTGGAGGTGGTGCAGGTGTTGGAAAAAGCCGACTTATTTTAGCTATTTTTCAATCATTATCCTTAATGTACAATAGCAAGCCAGGAAGTCACCCAACAATTAAGATTTTACTGTGTGCCCCACAGGCAAAGCTGCGTTTGGGATAGGCGGATCAACACTGCATTCCATGTTTTCACTTCCAGTAAATCAATCTGGTTCAAGTCAAAAATGTTTTCTCAGTTGGACGCACGTTTGAGACAGATTTTTAAAAATACTGCTCCATTTGGTGGTATTTCTGTAATAGTTTTTGGGGACTTACGACAACTTTCACCAGTAGCAGATCGTTGAATTTTTGAATCCAATTCTAATGATCTCTACAGTTCAATTTATGCTTCGACCCTTTGCATAGTGGTTCCACCCATAGGCCAAAAATCGAAAATTCGATCACAAAATAATGTTACGAAATGCACTCAAATTATCTCTAAAATGTTCATACTTATTGATGACAAACCGGTTTTAGTCAGAAATCTAACGGGACTTTCTAAAAATAGCATCGAAAGCTTGAACACGTTAATTATTGAAATATTTTGCAGCGAAGAGAATTTTTCTTCACACCAAAAACCAACTTTGAAGAAGTCAAACGTTTGATAGATTCATCTAAGTTCAATTATTTAAAATGGAATTTAAAGTTGAAGGTATTTATTATAAATTTATAACATAATAATTATATAATCAAATAAATTCTTTATGTGAATTTATTTGAAGCGATTCAATTATTTGTGTGTTTTGTGAACGTCTTGTTCATGTTTAGTTAAACTTTTAGTTGTGATCCCACAAAATTCAACAAATGGTATATATGTTATCGTGTTTGTCAGACATTTAAGGTAAGAAATGTTTTAAAATTATCCGCCAATATTTGCCAATGGATACGCAGTAATAAATATACTAAGAGCGCCTTTCGTTTTCAAAGGTAAGTTTTACCCAGCAAAAGTAGTTTCCTTTAATTATTGTAAAGTTGCTTTGTCTGCGTCATTCGTTTATTTGTAATTGCTTTTAATTTTGTATATGTAAAAATTAAGATTTTATTTTGATTTTGTTAGGCTCGATACATAAGTGTGTTTTTGCACGCTTATATGTTTTTAATTTATGGTGCACGCTAAAGGGCACAAACGCAAAAAAATTAAATGAAGTCATTAAAAACATGGAAGAAACAATTAAAAGCGAAGGCTACATTGCAGAGTCTGGTGATTTACCAAAACTAATTGGGTACGTTTGCAAAAGAATTGCAACTTTCCGGGAAAAGTAGAATAGAACAAAATCATTTGTTGCTCAATATGAATCCAATTGGTTTAATGAAAAGGAATCCATTTTTTTAAAATGTACCAAGCCAATATTGCGGCAGTCAGCGGATAGTGTTGGTCGCGGGCGCCCAAAACTTGATTTTATGGAGAGAGGACAAAGCGACGACGTATAGCTAAGCTGAACGAAATAGATGAGTCCGCCGTATCTTCTATACGAGATGAGCATAAACAGCACCACCTTTTGCCAGCCGATCCAATTGAAGTCCTTTCCCTTTTAATGGAGACCTCATTGACTAAAAGCCAATATTTACTTATTAGAAAGTTCGTTAACGGCAAAATATCTTTTGGGTTTTTCGCAAGCTATCAAAGTGTGTTGAACTCAAAAAAACAGAGATATCCTGAGAATATTTTTGTGGACGAATCTCAAGCTGAAGTGGAGTTGCAAAGCTTACTGGATAATACCGCATCAAGCATATTAGAGCTAGAAGCTGATGTTGTTCCAACGGTCTCTGAAGATTCCATTAAAAATTTAATTTTAATCGGAAAGTGGGGCTTTGATGGAAGTACCGGGCAAAGCGAATACAAACAGAAGTTTTAAAATGATGCCTTGGACGACAGGAGTTTATTTGTCACATCATACGTTCCTCTGCAGCTTGTGGCACAAATAGATGGTCAAATAATTTGGAAAAACCCCCGACCATCTTCTACTCGTTACTGTCGTCCAATCAGGTTCCAGTTTACAAAAGAGACGACCGAACTTTCGATCAACGAAGAAAAATATTTTAGGGAAAAAATACGCCTTTTAAAACCAACCGAAATATGCACTTTCAGTAGAAAAATTCTGATTACCCATAGTTTGCATCTTACTATGGTAGACGGAAAAGTGTGCAACGCTCTAAGTGAATCCTCGTCGGCATAGTGTAATACATATAATGAACGACGTCAAAAAATGTTTGAGTAAAGAAGTTCAAAAAAATTTCTATGAATTTGGCTTGTCTCCACTACATTCATACATACGCTTTTTTGAATACTTTTTGCATATTTCCTATAAATTAGAGGTCAAAATGTGGCAAGTAAGAGATGCAGAAATGAAGATTTCCGTATTGGCGAGAAAAACTAAAATTCAAAAAGAATTTCGGGAAAAGATGGGCATAATTGTGGACAAGCCCAGAGATGGAGGCAAGGGATCATCCAATGATGGAAATATCGCTAGGGAATTCTTTTCAAACACAACTTTGAGCTCCGAAATTACTGGAATTGATGAAAGATTAATTTATAAATGTACAACTATATTGCAAGCCATCGGATCTGGATATAATATCAATGCAGACAAATTTAAAAATTACGCACTGGATACTGCAAATAATTTGATAGCTGCATATCCATGGTATTATTTACCGGCGACTGTTCATAAGGTTTTAATCCACGGCTCTGCTGTCATAAAACATGCATTAGTTTCGATTGGAGAACTTTTAGAAGAAGCTGCCGAGTCCAATAACAAAGAGATAAGAAAATGTAGGCTTCACCATAGTCGAAAAATATCTCGCATTTTGTCAAATACAGATGTTCTCAACCATTTAATTTTAAGATCAGATCCATATATAACAGGACAAAGACAACTACCTAAAAAACCAAAATCAATTTTATTAAAATCTGTTTTTGATTTACTAGATAATTCTCTGTAGTTTATTTTTTTTCGATCCTAATTTTTTATTTATTACTTTTGTTTTCCTAACTTACGTTTTGTTATGCATATATATATATTTTAAATTTAGTGTGTTTGCCTCAAATAGTATTTAAATCATTATGTGTAAGTTTGGTTGAGATCGCTCAATAAATAACAAAAATTTTCATTTAAATGCAATATTTTTGAACGATTATTCCTATGGGAGCTATATGATATAGTAGTCCAATTTGTTCAATTTTTACACAATATTTATACTCTGTTCCCAAAGGGAAAAAGAGTATATTGGTTTTGTGCAATGTCCGTCTTGCTGTCCGTCCGTCTGTCCGTCTGGCCGTCTGTCCGTATGAACGCCAACCATTTCGACGCTATTGAAGCTAGAGACTTGAAATTTGGAACACATACTCGTGTATACCCTCGAATTATATAGTGTTAAGATTTTCCCGATACGCCCACTAGGGGCGTGGCAAATCGGAAAATGCATTTTCCGGTATGTCAGAAGCCCTGTTAGTTGAAGTGCTAGAGAGTTGAAATTTGGAACGTATATTCGCGTTGACAACCTAAGATCAAAAAGGTATGGCGGATATATCTACTAGACATCTGCATGAATGCATCCAAATGGGCAAATGAATCATTCATTATAAAAACCTGTACACCTTTTTTGTGTACAGTTTAAATGGGTGCATGTGAATGTTGTACAAACTGTCTGTATGTACAGCTAGCCGTCTCACTCACTCCCATGCTGTACAGCACCTTATGAGTACACTTAAACTAGTGTACAGTGTTTTTTACTGCACACTATTTTGGTGTGCAGTATACTCACTGTACACTGAGTTGGTATTGATGACGCTTCATAAAAAATTTCTATGTTCGAGTGAAAAAACATTATTTTGTTGTAAGTCCGTAGTTGCAATTTTGCACCGTTAATGACTGTAAAAAAATAGGAATATGTTATCCAAGAAAAATAACAAATAAAAAAATAAAAAAAAAATTAAAAATAAAAAAAAAATAAAAATTTCTAGTAAAATAACACATTTCTTAGTAAATCAACATTTATAAGTAATATATCATTTTATTTTACCAAAAACTTACACTTTCATTAAAATTTATTTCGTTCGCGTCGTGTTCTTTACCAGCCATGTCTACATCTGCACAGCTGTTAGACATGACAGAAATGCTGTTCTCATAATTGTATATGGCTTACAACATGTAGAAACGAGACAAATATAGTACTCTCTCACGAAGTGTACTACATTTTACTGTACTCACTCTAGTTGAGAACAGTAGTAATGTTGTACTCGATTCTTCTGTACAGTGGAAATACTGTACAGAAATGAAATGGGTGCAGTATTTTAAGAACTCTTTACTACTGTACAGTACTATGCTGTACGAAATGAATGTATTCTTGCAGACCTGTAATATCTACGCTCATTGGGGGCGTGGCAAATCGGGTAAAACTGTATCTTCTACAGTTTTGGAGTTAGAATGCCCAAATTTGACGTGTAAGTTACTGTTAAGATCCTATAAAGATCGAAATAATATATCCACGCCCATAGGGGGCGTGGCAAACCGCAAAAGTTTAGAAACTTCAAATTGGGTAATTAAGTTACTAGAGACCTCCTTTATAGATGACCCAAAAATAATTGTTGCGCCCCTTAAGGGCGTGGCGCACCGAAAAATACCCTGTAATTTCCACATTTTTGGAGCGAAAGATTGCAAATTTTGCTGTTACGTCAATTTAAACTCCTAAGGATTGGCCAAAAATTACATGTCTACGACCTCTGGGGGCGTGGCAAATTGGAATTATATTTTTCAAAGCTCTTGAGTTAAAATTGCAGCAGAATCACCATCGCAAGAATTATACGGTAGGTGGCGCTAAACTGCAATATTCTTACATAGCGGAATTAGTCATAAGCATGTACCGCCTACATAAATAAACTTAATTTCTTGCTAAGTAGGCAGAAAAAATTGTAAGAGACAAATAAATATATGTATTTCAATTTAATATTTAAATAATTAGCCTAGGTCAGTTATTTCGTTATTTTTGTATGTTGGCAATGCTTCAGACGATCCCAAGTGGCACTGTTAAAAGACTCAATTGGTTATGTAAAGAAAATCAATCACACTTTCAAATTAACATACAACTCTTAAGTTAACAGACTGCTTTGCATAAAATTAAGTGTGGACACACTTGCATGGCACCGTTGTATTTTTGTGTCTAGCTCATAAAATCATACGAACGATTGAAACGAGCCATACATTATAAAATTTTACTGATTTAAATATATATTTACAATTTTAATATAATATAAATTTATATAGTCAAACTCTGTGTAAATATAATATATATATGGAATATAATATAATATAATATATATACATAATTGGAAGTAATATCAAGTGTGTTGTGCTGCCGCTAGAAAGAAGAAGAAAACGGATCGTACCGAGTTGGCGCGCTTTTTCTGGTTATTCTGGTACGTTTAACATACAAATATTGTTAAGCCTTTTTTAAAGGCTGTTATAAACTAATTCTGTTTAATATGCAGACAAAAGTATTTTTTGGTGTGATTTGTATGTAAAAAAGTACTTATGTATGTACACATATGTATGCATAGATGAACATGTGAACATATAAAATTCATACATATATATGTACAATATATATAAATATGTACACTTGTATATATTTTATATGTTCACATATGCATTTATTTAATTATATTATTTATATTATAAACACAATTATTAATATAATTTTGTATATATTATTAGTACGTAGTAAATTAGTTCAAGCTATGGTAATTTTAGGTGGGGAACATGGAAATGACTTAATATACTCATTTCAAGTCGACTCGAAGGTTCTATAAATAAACTTAGATCCCCATTGAAATTTCGATGGCCTCCTCGTGGTGTTCCTTGGATACCGATTAAATTGTTGAATCGGAAACTAATTCGAGCGGCAACTTTAGCTAATTAAGATAAACTTTAAAATGTAATATGTCAGAAGCCCCTATGGGAACAGAGTATCACGCAGTCGGTTGCGCCCGACTGCAACGTTCTTACTTGTTTTTATATATTTTTCTAAAATTTTCGTGAAAATTTCAATACGATATCACCTCTAGAAGTATTTTTGGCCGCGCTTCCATACAAGCGGAACCACTGTGCAGTGGAAATGCGCTGAAATCATTCTGATCCAAAAACCTGGGAAACCTGGGAAACCTGGAGCTAATCTCGCCTCATATCGCCCGATAAGTTTATTGGCGGTACTCTCCAAAGTAGTCCAAAGACTAGTCTTGCGTAGAGTACGCCCAATACTGGAGGAGGCCGGTTTGATCCCCTATCACCAGTTTGGCTTCAAGGAACGTCACGGAAAACCAGAGCAGTGCAACAGGATTGTCGAGAAAATACTGGAAGCATACGAGGAAAAGAAGTACTGCGCATCGGTGTTTCTGGACGTCAAACAGGCCTTCCACAGAGTCTGGCACACAGGATTGCTCTTTAAGCTTAAGGCAGCTCTCCCCACACCCTACTACTTGCTTATCATGTCTTTTGTTGTCGGTAGAAGCTTCTACGTGAAAAGTGGTGACGAAAAATCCGACATCAAAGAGGTTAGAGCCGGAGACCCCCAGGGAAGCGTATTGGGCCCAGTGCTTTACACGCTCTACACCGCTGATATGCTCATCGTCCCGGATGCCAGACTATTGACCGCCACCTACGCTGATGACACGGCCTTTCTAGCCAACGACGCCTCACCACAAACCGCCTCCAATATATTACAAAGGCAGCTCGACCAAGTCAACACATGGTTGATCTGATGGAACATCATGGTCAATGCTGCGATGTTACCTAAAAGGGTACGAATTCACTGTCGTGACGGACCACTTCGCTCTCAAATGGCTCAATTCAATTGAGAGCCCATCAGGAAGGATAGCAAGATGGGCCTTGGAATTGCAGCAGTATCGTTTCGACGTGCAGTATCGTGCAGAAATACGATCAGCCACTTATGCGGACTGGCCGCAGTGTGGGATCGCTAACGTAAGCACTTCTTAAGTATGTACCATCAGTACATATATATACATATATATACATATATGCACATAAACACATACGTACATACATACTGCAACTCTCTCTCTCTCTCTGCCGACGTTCTTAGCGGCAGAGCTCACTTTGAATATTCTTTGTATATATATTAATTGAATAAAACAGAGAATTCATTCTCGATCAGAACATGAACATAACATGGCGACCGTGACAAGTGTCACGAACATGTAAAAATACCAATCCGAAACCTAAGAGTACAAGTGCTAAGCCTAAAAAGGTTGTCTCGGCAGCAGCAATAGCTACAACAACTCGAAGCAGCATCAACGGATACAACAACTCGCAGCAGCATAAATATCTACAACAACCGGCAGCAGCAATAGCTACAACAACTCGAAGCAGCATCAACGGATACAACAACTCGCAGCAGCATAAATATCTACAACAACTGGCAGCAACAAGAAATTGGAAAACAAAAGTCTGAGTGAGTAGAGGTTAATGAGTGTTGTTCAGAAGAAAAAAGCCGGCAGAAGCGGCTTAAGAGTACGCCTACAAAAGAGGAAGGCGGAAATTTTAAAACTATTGTTTGCCACCAACCCACTATTACGTTGGGAGGAAACAATAGCTTTACAAAGCGAGCTTGACCACATGGAGCAAGCCGCAGAAAATAGAAAGAACAAACACTCAACCTCTACCACATTATACAAACAGATACCAATCATTAATAAACATACTAATGCCAGAAATGCTGCACTGCCGAGGAACGAACTCAAGAAGCCAACAAAGAAGTGCCCAGATGACTGCGAGGGACCGCTAGGCAGCGCCTTCTGCCTTTACACGTGCAAGCATTGCACGGCAGCCTGTGCGGCCAGCACCGGTTCCCCAGCAAAGAAGCAGCCTGTGCAGCCAGCACCGGCACCGTCTGGCGCATCAAGCCGGACCAAGGAGTGGTGAACCGACAGCGCAACATGTGTACAACAATATTTAAAAAAAAAAACAAAATATACAAATGCACTGCGATGCATAAATAAATTAAACTTAAGATAAATATTGTAAAGCGGAAGCGATAATTGCATTGCCCGCCAGAGTATGGCCCGTGAAGCATACAAAACATTAGACAGGAGATCACTGCGTTGATCGAATAGAATAGAATAAATATAAAATTACAAAAAAAAAAAATGATATTGTAAGTAAACCCAAACAAAAATTTTTTTTTTAAATTTTCTAAAAATAAAAAAAATAATATATATATATTCCTTATTTTAAAAAAATAATAATAAACAGTAATCAAGATTTAATGCGTTCAAATTCTATCCCAAAAGAGGATAATATATCAGAAGTAGGAAATATGTTGTACCATCAGTCAAAAGTAGCGGATTCAACCGCAAATGTTATAAACAATGTCGAGTCAACTTCACTCGATTTGAAATTTATAACCATTTTACTTGTCATAATTGTCGTTTTGCTTCTTGCAAATACTTTAACAAAGTTATATAAGTTGCATAATGGATGCATAAAGAAGAAGTATTTGAGTAGGGCTCAGGAGTTAGACAAGATTTTAAAAAATAAATAAATAAATAAAACCTTTTAAAAGTACATTTTTTTAACAACAAAATGCAATCAAAAATTGCGCAAATAGACTATAAGTTATACGTTAATAGCCATGGAATGGCGAGAATTAACTAACCAAATTGATTCATTTAAAGAATAATTCGAAAAATCGTATACATGTATTAATAAAGATACAACAACACGAGTCGAAACATTAATTCACCATATAACAATTCTTATAACGGAATATAATAATATAAGTGAATTAGTCCCTTCAGTTAAATACAGACTCACAAATGAACATAATGCTCAGTGTATCAAAATATTGCGTTCATTGGTCACAAGACTAGAAAGAATTAAAATTTTCAAAAAACCTTTATTATCCAATCGAATTTGACCCAGATCAATTCCAAGATTTGAATGAATCAAAACCAATGATTGACGCCGAAGGTAACACTGATACCAATATTGATTCACTTGTAGAAACTACTGTAGAAACAACTAAGCACTATCCTAACACTCACAACCCCCTACCTAAAAAACATAAAACAAAACAGTATCACACGTACCGACCATATAGAAATACTAAGACTCAGACTAGGACACACAAGATTAACACAACAACACTACATCAACCCAGACAATATCTTACCATGCCCTAACTGTCATACATCAACAGATCTTAACATCAAACATATACTTACCAACTGTACCGCAACCTCCCACATTAAAATCCTAATCTTCCAAAACCGATGCCCCATTTCTGCTCTTGCTAACCCAACCCCTGAAAACATCCATAAAATAATCAAATTCCTGAAACTCACAAACACATACCACCTCTTATAGCCCAAAATCCCTCATAATTAGTATTAATAAATCATAAAAGAAAATATGTAAATATAGTTATAAACTTAAAATGTAAATATGCAAATACACAATCTCCTCCAAGCCGAAGGCCCCAGCAGCCAGTGCTTTAGTCCTAAGTTAGCATTAATTTTAATTATAGCTAATTTCTTAAAATAAATAAATAATAAACTCGATACCTTGCTACATCGATTTTTTCGTCCCGATATTTTTATGAGTACGATGCTTTTCTTTTGATACTACTCATGAGTACATGATCGATACTTTACATTCGATATCGTGTCCCTAGCGCCCCTCTTTACACTCATTTTCTTTTGTTTTTTTCTCTTTGCCTATTGCACGCAACTTCTTAGTTTTTGTTTTGATTTTGTTATCATCATATGAGATCTCTCTCATAATGAAATAAAGCGCGTGAGAAGAACCGTTATGTTTTATTTTCTATTCTGCTTTATTTTCGGAAAGAATGCGTGCACTTATTT
The DNA here is from genome assembly GCA_035045365.1 of Drosophila leonis. Classification (NCBI taxonomy): domain Eukaryota; kingdom Metazoa; phylum Arthropoda; class Insecta; order Diptera; family Drosophilidae; genus Drosophila; species Drosophila leonis. Next base: position 8,034,438 of record JAWNPC010000953.1, on the reverse strand, counting down.
TGCGTCATCAGATTAGCGCCTCCAAATGCAATTTTAATTATCTTGCTTATTTTGGCAATTACAGTCACCAAATTTTTTGTGAAGCTCAACGTATTCAATATCTTTAAATAAACTTAAAGTATTGGTAAAGGGACTGTTTTAGCTTTGGTTGAAAAATCAAAGATTGAGGCATACTATGAATCTGGACTTTCCTACCATAAAATTGCTGAAAAGACGGGACGTATAATTTATTACCAAGCTACGACAAACTTCTGGCAGCCAAAGCATTAAGCTATCCTGAGGAAATCAGTGTGAGTGAATCGCAAGCTGAAGTTGAACTGCAGAGCTTGGTAGATCATACGGCATCACGAATTGTTCAACTTCAAGCAGATGTTCTTGACTCCATTGGCGATGACAACTTAGTTTTAATTGGAAAATGAGGCTTTGGCGGCAGCTCTGGGCATTCCGAGTACCAGCACAAATCAGCGACAAATAATATTTGATGAGAGTTTATTTGTAACTTCGTATGTACCACTGCAATTGATAACTGAAGATAATGATCCCAAGCGCAAATCAATTTGGAAGAATCCTAGACCGTCATCTACACGATACTGTAGACCAATAAGGTTTCAACTCAAAAAAGAAATAATGCAATTGGCCCTTACCCAAGAAAAATATTTCAAGGAAAAAATTGCAGCTCTTAAGTCCACTACATGTATAGTTGGTAACATTATGATTCAAATTAAACATAATTTGCAATTAACAATGGTTGACGGGAAAATTTGCAGTGCTTTAAGCCAAACTCATTCTTGTAAGTGTTACACATGTGACGCAAAGCCGACAGAGATGAACGTGTCCTACAGATTGGAACTGAAAATCTAGCGAGATTGTGCGCCAGAAGAGAAAACTGCTCTCCTGAATAGGAAAGCTCAAGTACAAGCAGACTTCCGTGCAAAAATGGGATTGATCGTCGACAAACCAAGATGTGGAGGAAGTGGAACCTCTAACGACGGAAATACAGCAAGAACATTCTTTAGCAATTCTAATTGTCTGCTGAAATTACAGGATTGGATGAAAATGGTTTAATTAGGTGTTCAATATTACTGCAATGCATATCATCTGGCTATAAAATTAACATAGATAAATTTGGAAACTATGCACTTGACACGGCAAAAAAATTAATTAAATTGTACCCATGGTACTGTTCACAAAGTTCTAATACATGCTCCTGAAATAATAAGTTTTGTGCTTGTATCCATTGCAGAATTGTCTGAAGAAGCCGGAGAATCAAAAAATAAAGACATTAAAAAATTTAGAGAGCAACACACCAGAAAAATGTCACGTGTTACAATAAATACTGATTTGTTTTATAGATTGCTTCTAAGCTCAGACCCTTTCATAACTGGTCAAAGAACAACGCATAACAGCAGTAGAAAAGGAATTTGCGTGGTCTGAAGCCTATTGTATTTTTTTTTCCTGGTGCACACAGAGTTTTGCGAGCAAGTGTATATAACGCCCCCTATGGGAGTAGATATATCCGCCATATCGCAGTGTTCTCGGGTTGTCAACCCGAGTATATATTCTAAATTTCAAGTCTCTAGCATCATAGTGCTCAAAATATAACAATAATATATTTAGATATGATTTGCTGATAGGCGTAACAATTATTATAGGGTCATCGACAGAGCAGGTCACCACTAACTTTATTATGCCATGTTGTAGCTTCTATTATTATTAATTTTAGTCTTAGTTTTAAGTATAAGGTACGCCATGAAGGCAAAATAAATTAATCATGCGAATTAAAGCATTGAATTAATTCGCAATCATGCGAAGGTAATTATCAGGCACCTCGTAGGTATCGCAGCACTTTAAATGTCTTCGTAACCCATATCTGTAAACGAACCGATAACATACCAATACAATTAGTGTATTTTAATTATATCAAAGGAAAGACCAGCAAGGAGTTGGCTCAAATTTTTAATATTAAACTTAGAACAGTTTACAATATTATTAATCGGGCGGAAAAAGAAAATAGACCGGAATTAAACAGCTCTAAAGGCAGACCAGCAAAGCTCTCTCGACGGGATTGTTCACAGATACTAAAGACCGTGGAAAACAAACGACAAACAAGCCTCAGAGAGTTGGTTACTGACATTAAAATAAACCTTCAGAAGACAGTGTGCCCTGATACTGTGAGAAAAATACTTAATTTCCACAAATACTCATCACATGTGGCAAGGAAGGATGCCGTTGTTGTCTGCTGTAAATACTGAGAAACGTTTAACCTTCGCAAGACTTAATATGTTGACAATCCTATTGACTATTGGAATAATGTGATTTTTTGCGACGAGACGAAGATAATGTTATATTATAATGATGGATCTGGAAACGTTTGGCGGAAATTAAAAACATTGTGCCTACTGTTGTTAAGTTTGGCAAGCTTTCAGTCATGGTGTGGGGCTGTAATTCTTTCAAAGGTGTAGGAGAGCTGCGGATATTCAACGATATCATGACTAATTAGTTTTTTGTGGACATTTTAAAGAAGGAATTAACAGAAAGTGCGCACAACTTTGGCTTCGTTGATCCGGAAAACACCAGGAAACTCAAATATAATCTGTATCAGGACAATGATCCGAAACACAAATCGCTGTCGCACTTGGCTGCTTTATAGCTGCAGGAAAGTTATTGACACCCCACCACAGAGCCCGAATCTCAATTCGCAGAGAGGCGAGGAGAGTTCCCCCGGAGTCCCAATTTTAACCCGCGACCAGCGACAAAGAGGGAGGCCCGCTGTTTCGCCGTCGTTGCGATGGGGCACGCTTGGAAGTGGACCAGAGCAGCGTATTCCCTCGGATAACCATAGCAGTGCAGAATCGCCGCGTGGTGTCGGGTCCCCATCCCGCAGAAGGGTGCTTGATAGAAAAGGGCACAGACGCAGACTCCCAAGGCGAAGGGCACGAGCGACGCACGTACGTGACCCCAGGCACCATTCTCACCACGGCGGTAGTGGAACTGCAAAATGGAGTTGGGACCTTAGTTTTAATCGATGGGATAATGCGTAAGGAGCAATACCTAAAAATTCTACAAGAAAATTTGGGAGGAGTCATTGGTAACATGGGTCTTGCTGCTGAAAAATGCATTTGACTTTTTTACATTTTTGATTGGTAAAATTCTTCCAGCCTATCAAATTTCATCAAATTTGTAGATAACAGAGCTAAATATTCCACTAAGAAAACAAGACTATGATCTTAAGCATGCATAAAGCAGAAGAGACAATACAGACCGTTGAAGTGAGAACATTGAACATGTGTTACAGTTTTGCTCGTCAGTGTATATATATATATATATATATATATATGCTTCATATAAGCTGTGCTTTACATCTACACCTTACGTTGCGGGTTATACATAAACACCGCAACTCACCTACACAACGATGGAAATCTTCCAGCGCTGGATAAAGCCATGTAAGTCAGCTGATATATATAAGTTAACAATGCTTAACTGTAGCTGGTCAAGTTCGGCATAGAGTATTATTTTTACTGCAAGATCAGCGTTCTGCGGTTTATTAAAAAATGTAGAAATGATATACTGAGTTTGAGCCCAAGAACACCATAGGCACTGTTTAAGCATGGTGGAGGTTCTGTGATGGTTTGGGGCTGCATGTCGAGTGCGGGAGTTGGCCATTTACATTTTATTGATGGCATATTAGATACATTTGGCTACCTTGATATTTTGAAGAAAAAAATGTTAAACAGAGTGTGGAGAAAATGGGGATGCTTGAAGACTTTGCTTTTTATCAAGACAACGACCCCAAGCAGACGTCAATGGTAGCTAGGCTCTGGCTAATCCATAACTGTCCCAAACTTAGGCAGCCAGCTGCATGTAACTTAGCTTACGCGCTCACTCCAATTCTGGGCCTTCGCTACTCCGAAGATCTCGATGAAGAGCAAGCGTCTCTTTTTGCTTTTGGTTTGGGCACCACTTTAACGCCTGACCAACCAAGTTAAGCTATATCACCAACAACGGCTTTAAAACACCCTTACCAACAACAACACAGAGCTTCACAACAACAACAATACTCAGCTTCACCGCAAAAACAACAGCTTTACAAAAACCACAAACCACACAAACACAAACCAAACCAAACAAAATATTAGTCTATTAGTATAAAAATAACTTATCGTAAAAACGTAACCATATTAGTAGTAGTTAGACCCTTCCTTACTATTATAATGTCTTTTATCGAGTATCCATGCCAGGATCAGATGGGATATAGTGTACTTGAACAAAAGGCAATGCAACCAAAAATAACAAGTATTGTCATGGTAGGGTGGAGAAGAGAGACAAGTAAAGTAAAAAATCTCTCTGGTCAGTTGTATATACATATACACTGCGCGTCATCAGGTTAGCGCCCCCCTTTACACTGATTTTCTTTTGTTTTTTTCTCTTTGCCTATTGCAGACGCCAGACGATGTTTTTCACACAAAATGAAAAACGAAAACACAAAATTCACGCAGTAGTGTATATAAACATATATATACAAACGCATGCGTATATACATATATACGTGTGCGACTGCGTGAACGTAAATACAAACATGCTTGCCAATTGAACACAAGCATGCTTACTCACCCCAGGCAGACTGCATCAACCACACGAGCTGCTGACGACGGGCCCATCAGGTCCAACGATGGCGGCCACCACTACTGGAGTACCTAAGACGATCCGGAGAGGCTACAAATAAAATAAGATAGTATATAAGTATATGTAAAAATATATGTATGTAAAATAATATTAAGTAGTTGTAAGAAACTGACAAACTAGTACTTACCCAACTCACGACGATGTAATTGGCTGGCCCAAGTATCAAGAAAAACACAATATTGTAAAATTGTTCACTTAAATTAAACAAAAAGTTGTTAAATTGTAAAATTGCGTCCGGCCTGGACCAATTTGTCAAAAAATTGAAAATGTGAAACATGCTGTAAACAGCTGTTTACCAAAGCTCTTGAAAAAAGGCTTTTAACCGAGCGACACAGTCGCCGCCAATAAGATACTCTGTATTTATGTATTAATGTATCTATGTATTAAGAATAAGTATGCTGTTGTATCTGAAGAAGAGAGCGCAAAGCTTCACCCAAAAAATTGCTATCAAGCTGTAACTAAAGGCCAAAAAAGTTGCTCCATAGTAATGAGTTGGCTTAAATAAACGCGGCGAACACCGAGTGCAAGTCGACAACTAGAAAAAAAAAATGGTGTTGGGAGCAATATCGTTCTACGGCACTTGCGAGCTTCAATTTTTGACATCGCGCATGAACGCACAGGACTATAACAACGTGTTGAAAACGGCTTTTCCGCATTTCTAATACCTTTTTGAAAACCTCCAGTGGACTTTCCAGCACGATAATGCTCCAATCCACACCGCCCGATCCGTGAAGTCATGGATTCAAGGCCAAAAAGTAGATCTCATGGAGTGGCCACCATACTCACCCGACCTTAACATCATTGAAAACGTCTGGGGATGGTTGGCCAGGAAAGTATATGAGCCCGGAAAGCAGTATAGTACAAAGACAGAGTTAATCGAAGGTATCAAACACGCTTGGTCAACTATATCATTGAAGTATATTGAACAACTACATATATAATTCAATCCCTAATCGAATATTTGAAGTAATTTCAAACAAAGGCGGTACTACACACTACTAATATTAATTAAAAAAGATAAAAAATTAATATATATATTATTTATAATGTATTACAAACTACTATTATTGGTCAGAAACTTAATTAAATTGAATTTAACGCAGGGGGCGCTAACCTGATGACCAAATTTTTGTTACATATTTTTTGTACCTTTCTCAAAAACATTTATTAAAAAATATTCCTTATTGTTACAGTAGCCATTGTTGTTTTATTTTAAAGAAAAATAGATGAAGCACAATATAAAAAAATTTTAAAGCAAAAGCTCTGCTGGTTTATATATTATTGAGCATTCACGGTGAGTGTAAAAGGGGGCGCTAACCTGATGACGCGCAGGGTATATATTGCGTGCCGGCGCACTGATCTCCAATGGACACTTTTCTATATCTAGATTCAGAAACGAACACTTGTATGAAGCGTGTTAGGGTGCAACAATGTTGCTTAGGTGGATTAGAACCCCGACAATCCAACGAGCATAGCGAGAGTGCGCACCTCGTAGCCTTCTACATATACAAGTCCAGGCCCAGTAATTCCACCCGCTGGTAAATAGACTACACTTTCGTTAAGAGAGTTAGAATCGTACCAAACCTGTATACTACAATTACTCCTAGCATTGTCAATTTCTCTAACTTTGTGTCCCTTGCTATAAAGCGTTTCGGAAATCAGTGATGTTGAGAAATGCATACCTTTTATCATGATCCGATTTCAGACTTGGGCTGGTATGTTCGGGAAAAAAACATTTCATTTTCTTCAAGGTAATCTTGCAGTTTCTTAAATGTTGTTTCCTTGGCCATAATTCGAATGCGACCTTCACGACCGGCTTTGTAGCAGAAGTTTTCAAGGCTCGTGACACCTTTCAGATCCTCTACTATTCCTTTAATATTGGTCACAGCAGGCAAGAAAATTGGTGGTTCAGGTTTGCCCTCTAAAAGAGAACGCCACTCGTGGTCGCCACAAGTGACAGTGGCAGTCCAGGAGATTGCATACATGTTACATATGTTACATACGAATAAATAGTGGGCAAATTTTTCATATCAGTTAAGCAAAGCATTCATTGTTGTTGAAGTACAACAAACATTTGTTGTTGTAAAATTAAGAGAATAAAATTATCTTTAAAAAAATAGGTTTGTATTGAAAATATCGTTTGTTAAACATTGCATACGGGTAAAAAAGCTTGCCGTACGAAATAATAGTGGTCGGGGATCGTATACACCCTATTTACAGCCGAGATACCTATACTGCAATACCCGCGCCTGGTTCCGCTTCTGACGCATCGGATATCCTGCAGTCACAGCTCGACATCATCGAACTTTGACTATACTTGGTGTATAACCATCAACACCAAAAAGTCTGTGTAAATCATTTTTGCGCTAAGAAAAAAAGCCAGGACACACTCAATGTTGAAAAACTGAATATAGACACTTAAATGAAACACTGTTTAGTTATATTTTGAATTTGTTATATTTAACTACTTGCTTTAAGCTTTGGCAACACCAGCAACAACGTCTTATTTGCATAAACGTTTACAGATCAAGAGAGCGCAATCGATAAATGTGACCAGACTTCATGTCTTATAAAATACTTAATCTAGTGTTGAACAATGTCATTTTTGTAAGTGGAATAGTGGTATTCCAACACTCAACTACGAGCATATTCCTACGCTTGACACGGTAAAGTACCTCGGGCTTACCTTGGACACGCGGCTTACTTGGCTGGCTCATATTAAAGATAAGCGCAGGCAACTGAGCACAAAACCCGGACGCATGTACAGGTTCATTGCCTACAAATCGAAGCTCAACTATTCAAGCCTCCTCCTGTTATGAAAACGGAGATTCCGGACTATTACTCTATTTTTTCTTTTTTTATTATTTTAATGAAATATTAACTAGTTAACGTCCTGTTACCTTTTAGGCAACTTAATCTGAACAGAAATTAATTACATATATGTATTTATTCTTAGAGCTTTTAGGATGCAGTTGACACAGAAGCTTACAATATACTTGGTACATTATTAGATCAGATTGTTTAATTGATTATTGATTATTGTTTGAGCTTGTCCATAAAGTTGTTGATAGTCAATATAGTCTGCTCCTTGGATATCAATATGGAGGTCGACATGTTGCGTCAGGTGAGCCTTAAATATCTGCACATCAGTACCACGAGCAAGAAAGCAGGATCGTTGTGGCTTGTTTATCGGCGTTGCTTGCAAATCAGCTAGCGGAGGAGTGTGGCCCGATGAAAGCTCGTGGAGCGTTCGCACATGAAGCCATCCCATATCGTATCCATTGACAACAATGAAATATAGCGTAGATGGTACTATCCGAGAGTTGTATGAGTAAAATGTTGACACTTGCCATTCGCAACAACTTCTTGCAATACCTTGCCTCTTTCGCAGGCTCTTGAGTTTCCCCACCATGCATTGGCATTGTAATCTCCGCCTGCGATGAATTTATTTATTTCGACGTCTGCAGCTGTACGATCGCTATCTGCTTGTTATTGGTAGAGATCGAAGAGTGGGTAATGTGATTGATGCTGGACCGCGCAATATCTGTGACGCCACTTCTGCTGTTACCACTGGGGTGGAAGGCGTGGTAAGTTAAGTAACCAGGTTGGAAGATACGCTGCCCCCACGCTTGTGTCTCGCCATTTTCTCAGTTTGTGGGGACAATTTATCTAAAAGAAATATGAATAACAACAGTATTCGCATTAACTGCTACAATTCTGATCACTTACAAAGTAGCTTCGCGCTCAAAATATTGATCACTATCATTATTGGCAATTAAAAGGGAATTACGGCCTCAGGTGCGTGATCTGTGGATAGCATTGCGGCACTACAAAGCAAGTATTGTCGATGTTCCAGCCAAATACGAACACTCCGTTCCTTTGTAATGTATGTCAGAATAATGACAGGAGGATGATTTCCGTTTGCCAGGAACTAAGACTTATTAAGAAACCTTGAATTCTCACCTATCGGCATTTTTAATCATCATCCAAAAAACAAATGAGAAAAAAACATCACACACCAATCAACATAAGGAGATTAAAAATACGATTCCTAGAACAACTTCCAAACCGTATCCTGCTTACTAAACGGGCTCGTACCTTTGTAATTATATACAAGTGCTTTGCAATTCATACAATAAATATCCAAAACATATTAATAGTTAAAATATGAACCAAACATATTCGTCAAACACCTCGATGGTGAAAAAGAAAATGGTAAAAGAGAAATATGACAGTTCAACTTCACAAATAAAAAATATTTTGTATACATATTTCCTTTCTCCTCACACGGCAATCAAAAATAAATATATTATAATACTTACTCTCTCACCCATTCGAGAGAAATATTATAATCAAATCAATAAACACCCCAAAAATAATATTGGAATCTAAGGACTCGGTTATCCGTTGCAACGGTTACACTGTGGACGGATAACAATAATAACAACAATCAAAAACATTGTCAGAGCTTGTCAATTGGATAAGGCTGGAGTAATTAAGATTTAGCCACTGGATAAAATGGAAGTGGACCGCTTTCTGAAAGAATCTTCTACCTTCTCATAACACAATACCGTGGAAGTAATAGAATTTCGACGAGCGTACATACACACAAACAGCGGTATGCTAATATAACGGCCAAAAGAATTGAACACAGAATACTCTTTGGTATTGGCGTAGCCCACAAACAAGTGGAGTTATATAACCAACGTTTCCAATCCATCAAGACCTAACATAACTCCATTCAACACAGCAAATAAAAATATTACATAAATTAACAACAATCGCTTTTCATGACTGGAAATAGAGACCGAAATTCAGCACCCACAACAGCCTAAACTCCTCATTTCACACGCATCATTCAGCAATATGGTTTAAGCGTCCTAGCCAAATACGGACACTCCGTTGGATCTTCAACTGTCGTTTTGAACAAGATTACCTTAAAGCCTGTTGCCTGTTCTACGATTCACACTTCTGACACAGAAAGACTCATCAGAGCAGGTGTTCACCAGGGCAGTGTCCTAAGCCGGACACCCATCACACCAATTCAAATACAGACTCAAAAGATGCCACCAAACCGTACGCTTCCATTTTATGTTATGTGAAAAACTCCAACTATGCATATTAAGAAAGACTGCGGGAGCATTTCCGTTTGCCAGAAACTAAGACTTGTGAGAAACCTCGAATTCACACCTATCGACATTTTCATTTATCAAAACATATTAATAATTTAAATATGAATCAAACACCTCGATGGTATAACATCAAAGGGGAAAAGCAAATATGGCATCCAAATTTCACAAAATGAAATATTTTGTTTACATAATTATTTTTCCCTTACACGGCAATTAAAAATAAATATATTATAATATTTATTATCTCACCCATTGTCGAGTATTTTGAGAGAAATTACAATCAAATCAATTTCCCACACAAAACAAAAAAAAACAAAAAAAAAACAAAAAAAAAACAAAAAAAAAACAAAAAAAAAACCAAACATTTCAGCAATAGAAATGGATAAGAGAAAAGTGCAGAGGAAAGTTGGTCTGCTCTCAACGAGTCGCCGAAGCAGACTGAGCTAATGAAAAACTGAGAATGTGAAGCGGTGTATCCGCAGTCGAGTTTGTTACACGAACATGTTGTGTTCGTCAAATGTTCGAATGTGGATAGCGGCGTTCGCACGAATTTTTTGTTCGCCGACCGTGTTCGTGCAAACATGTTCGACAATGTTCATTTCTAGAAACATTTCCGACAGTCAACACGTGCCAAAATGAACAGGAAATCAGGCCAAAAAAGCGAAAAAATTACGAGAGCAGCGACTTTTTACAAACAGCAATGCAGCATTTGAACAACAATGCCAATAAAAAACCAAAAGATTGCGCAGATGTCTGGTGAAATTTTAAATAAACATGTATTGCCATTAAGGCTACGATTTTGTCGTCTTCCGCTTGCATGTTCACAATCCAAAATTTTTGTTAAAATGATGTTCGAGAACATGTTCGCATAGTTAGTAGGCAAACTGATTTGTGTTCGACGAACATGTTCGCGAAAATGTGAGCAGCTGAGTGTCTATTACCATATGGTTAGTGTGTGAACGAAGTTTGCTATATATCGATATCGATAAGCCATGCAACATGCGTCACTGGATAAAGGGTTGCCAATAGGTTTTTGCTTGTCAGCATGTTGCAGTCTTAAAATTAAAAGTTTCAATTATGTACTATATGAACTATCGTATATATATGTATGTATGCATGTATGTATGTATATAGGTACTTGCATGGCATTAATATACACTATGTATGTATACATATGTATATGTGTGTGCATATGTATGTATGTATGTATGTATTTACATACATATGTACATATGTATATCTGACTATATTGTGGTGTGTGTGTATGATTGATATCATTTCTCAAAATTGTTTCTGAATTGTTGCTCTAAAAATAATGTAATATGCTTTTAGACACAAGCACACGACAGTTGCTTAACTTCTGCCTCGATTTACCCAACAAAATTTGTTGGTTTTTTATACTCAATCGCGAAGTGAATGCAAATATTGCTTTCGTGCAATGTCCGTCTTGCTGTCTGTCCGTATGAACGCAAACCATTTCGCCGCTATTGAAGCTAGAGATTTGAAATTTGGAATGTATATTCGAGTTGACAACAGAAGATCAAAAATATATGGTATGATATCTGCGCCCATTGGGGGCGTGGCAAATCGAGTAAGGCTGTATCTTCTACAGTTTTAGAGATGCCTGAATTTAGAACGTGAGGTACTGTTAAGGTCCTATAAAGATCAGTGAAAAAATGTATGTATATATGTATACATATATAAACCTATATATTTCCATCCTAACTGGGGGCGTGGCAAATCGGATCTGACTATATAGTGTTATATCCAAATTCTTATATATATTGAGCACTGCTGTTGATGCTAGAGACTTAAAATTTTGCATATATACTCGGGTTGACAACCCAAGGCCAAACAGATATGGCGGATATACATATCTACGCCCATTGGGGACGTGGCAAACCGCAAAAGTTCATATCTCCTAAAGTTTTAGAGATATAAGTTTCAAAATTAGATAAATGAGTTACTTGTAACGTCCCCTATCGATGACGATGAACTACGTGTCTACGCTTACTGGGGGCGTGACAAATCGGATCTGAATATATGTATAGCGTTTTGCACAAATTCTGTTATATTTTGAGCACTATTGATGCTCGGACCTGAAATTTGAAATATATACTCTGGTTAACAACCAGATATCAAACAGATATTGCGGATATATCTCCGCCTACTAGGGGCGTGGAGAATCCGAAAAAAACTGTGTTTTCTAAAGTATTAGAGTTAGAAACTCAAAATTTAACGACTAAATTACTGTTGGCCTCCTCTATTGATTTGTTATAAGCTATATATTTGCATACATTGTGAGGAGCAATATATGTATGCACATATGTAGTAGTGTATATAAATACATGTAGTTGCTATGTGTTTATATGCATATACGTGCATATGTATGTTGCTCCACACAGCGACGCGAGTACTGTAGGAGCGGCCCTCGCGACTGGAAAGGGTCAGAGTCCGAAAGAGGGTTCGGCTCTTTCGCTCCTACAGATTCAGCAATTGGCTCGCGTCGCTCCCACGACGATCATCGGCGACCGTTGGCCGAGGTACCGTTCGTGGCCGAGTGAAAGTAGTGGATTCTTTCACTCGTACAGCCATAACGGTATTTCGGCCAATGAGCGGCTGCCACGCGATCAAGCGACATTTGGCGTCGCAAAAGATCGCGTGATGTTGCCGTTAAATCGGGAACGAGCGACAGACAGGCCCCGCTCCAGAGCCGAGCGAGGAGCCGTTAGAGCACGAAGCAGGGCCTGCGTCTGGGCTATAAAAAGGCGCCCGTGGCTCAGTATCAAAAAAAGTAAAGTGGTAAAAAAGTATCAAAAAGTGAAAGTGAACGTGAAAGTGCCGAAAGTCAACGCGAAGGTAGTGATCAACCAAAAGGACATCGAGGGACATCGAAGGACACCGATATCGAAAGGACATCGATATCAAGGACTTCAACAGATCAAGGACATCGTGGGAAAATCCAAGGATATCCAAGGAAGATATCTCGGACGCCTATTAAGGATCATAGGCAACCCAGCGAGGACAAAGGATCATCAGCTGCCACCAACAAGGACATTGGTGCGGTGCAGCTGAACCTAGCGCTAGAAGTTGGCGAAACCTGGGACAGGAGTGAGTAAGTGTTCACGTAGCCGTGCGAAAGAGTGCGTCTTGTGTCTCAGGGGAAGCTGTGGTGTGTTGTAAGCGAATCCAGCCGTAGGAGTGGGCTGTAAGTGATCCGAGCGAACTGCCGGAGCATACAGTGCAAATCCTGGCGCATCCTGGAGTGCGTGAACCACTCAACAGCTAACCAAGGCACAACCGCTCGTACAGCCGGAGTACGCTGAACGCATATCCTCTAATCCTGTGTACAGGTGTGCATATAGCAGAAGTACCTCAGGCAGGCATCGAATCTTGTGAATATCGTGAATTGTAAATTATAAGAAACACGTTCAAAATATATATCTCAACTCAAACCAAACACATTATCGACTACTTATTATCGCAGGGGCTTCATCAAATAAATTTGTTGGCACGAACACACAGTCGGCTGAAACTGGCCCGGCTTGAACTCGGGATAAACCGAAGGTTCGTTACAACATATACTAATAAGGGGCGTGGCAAATCGGAGGAAAGAGATGGTAGCGGTTGGGCCGTGAATGAGTATTCTGCAGTCGGTAACACCCGACTGCAACGTGCTTACTGGTTTAAAAATAATCTGTTGTAATGGTTGGTACTAAAAAGAACATTCGTAGACCAACTTTCCAAAATGGAGAAGAAACAGGGAAAATACAAATATGGCAGTCAAATTAAAAAAAAAAAACTTTTGTAAATAGTATTTTTCGTCCTCACATTAACTCGCAATTGACATAACGAGAAAGAAAAAAGAAAAGAAAAGGGGGAAAAAAACATATGACGATCAACTTCTAAGGGAGGAAAAGAAAAGGGAAACAAAAAAATATCTGACAGTCAATTCTTTAAAAAATAATCGTTTTTACCTACTACTTTTACCTCACATTAACTTGCAATGAACACAACGGTACTCAAAAGAATATTTGTAGACTACCTTCCTGAGGTTGGAGAAGAAAAGGGAAAAACATGACAGTCAAATTTTTTGAAAATTTTCTAGGCTAATTACTAGTTTTAATCATCACATTAACAAGAAATTAACTCAACGAGAGAACAAAAAACATTGCTAGACCAACTACCTAACTTACACAAGTGAAAAAAGGGGGAAAAAATTAATATGACGATCAACTTCTAAGGGTGGAAAAGAAATAGGGGAAAAGATATAAATGAAAATACTACTTTTCCTCCTCACATTCATTCGCAATTCACATAACGAGACTAAACAGAACATTCATAAGCCAACTTCCCAACTTCCACAGGTGGAAAACAAAAGGGGAAAAGATTAATATGACGATCAACTTCTAAGGGTGGAAAAGAAATAGGAGAAAAGATATAAATGATAATACTAATTTTCCTCCTCGCATTCATTCGCAATTCACATAACGAGACTAAACAGAACATTCATAAGCCAACTTCCCAACTTCCACAAATGAAAAACAAAAGTATAAAGATTAATATGACGATCAGCTTCTAAAGTTGGAAAATAAAAAGGAAAACATTTTTATGACGATCAACTTCTAAGGGTGGAAAAGAAAGAGGGGAAAAGATATAAATGAAAATATACTATTCCTCCTCACATTCATTCGCAATTCACATAACGAGACTAAACAGAACATTCATAGATCAACTACCCAACTTCCACGGAAATAGAAAGAAATAGGGAAAAATATATAAATGCAAATACTACTTTTCCTCCTCACATTCATTCGCAATTCACATAACGAGACTAAACAGAACATTCATAAGCCAACTCCCACGGGTGGAAAAGAAAAAAGAAAAGGAAAATTATGACGATCAACTTCTAAAAGTGGAAAAATAAGGGGAAAACATTTTTATGACGATCAACTTCTAAGGGTGGAAAAGAAAAGGGAAAACATTTTTATGACGATCAACTTCTAAGGGTGGAAAAGAAATAGGGAAAAATATATAAATGCAAATACTACTTTTCCTCCTCACATTCATTCGCAATTCACATAACGAGACTAAACAGAACATTCATAAGCCAACTTCCAAACTTCCACAAATGGAAAACAAAAGGGGAAAAGATTAATATGACGATCAACTTCTAAAGTTGGAAAATAAAAAGGAAAACATTTTTATGACGATCAACTTCTAAGGGTGGAAAAGAAATAGGGAAAAATATATAAATGCAAATACAACTTTTCCTCCTCACATTCATTCGCAATTCACATAACGAGACTAAACAGAACATTCATAGATCAACTACCCAACTTCCACGGAAATAGAAAGAAATAGGGAAAAAGATATAAATGAAAATACTACTTTTCCTCCTCACATTCATTCGCAATTCACATAAGGAGACTAAACAGAACATTCATAAGCCAACTCCCACGGGTGGAAAAGAAAAAAGAAAAGGAAAATTATGACGATCAACTTCTAAAAGTGGAAAAATAAGGGGAAAACATTTTTATGACGATCAACTTCTAAGGGTGGAAAAGAAATAGGGAAAAAGATATAAATGCAAATACTACTTTTCCTCCTCACATTCATTCGCAATTCATATAACGAGACTAAACAGAACATTCATCAACTACCCAACTTCCACGGGTGGAAAAAAAAGGAGAAAAGAAAATTTTTTAAAAATTTGTCTTATGTTTATATTACTTTTCCTTTCACTTAAACTAGCAATTAACATAACGATACAAAAATGAACATATGTACATAGACCAAATTTCCAAGGTTGGAAAAGAAAGAGGAATATAATATGACCATCAAATTTTTTTATAAATTATCTATTGTAACTACTTTTCCTCCTCACATTAACTCGCAATTGACGCAATGACTGTGTGCATGATTGATATCATTTCTCTTACCGTTACGTCAATGATTATGATTACCATAATATAGTTAGATACATACATATGTATATGTATAAATTATTTCATATAGGCTATATTTTATAATAGGTTTTCAGCTGCTCACATTTTCAATGCTCACATTCTCAGTTTTTCATTAGCTCAGTCTGCTTCGGCGACTCGTTGAGAGCAGACCAAGTTTCCTCTGCATTTTTCTCTTATCCATTTCTATTGCTGAAATGTTTTTTTTGTGGATATATCGATTTGATTGTAAAATATGTCTCAAAATACTCGAGAATGGGTGAGAGAATAAATATTATAATATATTTATTTTTGATTGCCGTGTGAAATTTGACTATATCATATCATATCATATTTCATTTCATATCTTAATTATTAAGGCTTTCTTGATATTTATTATGTGAACTGCAAAGCACGTGTATATAAATAAAAAGGTACTTTATGTGTTTATACGAGCCTGTTTAGTAAGCAGGATACGTTTGGAAAGTTGTTCTAGGAATCGTTTTATTGGTCTCCTTATGTTGATTGGTTTTTCATGTGTATTTGTCATTTTGTTTGTTGGATGATGCTTGAAAATGTTGATAGGTGTGAATTCAATTCTCATTAAGTCTTCTTTTCTGGCAAACAGATTTCATCCTGCGATTTTTCTTAATATGCAACGGGGAAAGTTTTCTATAAAAAAAGAAAAGGTTATTTGATTTATTATTTTAATTTGCAAATGTGTTCAATTTAGACTACAACTCTATTATTATCATCGAGTTAGTCGAAAGCCTGAGCGCTGTGATCCCCTAATCTATTAAAAAATATATCTGTTGGTGTTTGAGTAGTAACTAAGTGCACAGAGCTGTTATATGTCTACTGAAATATTAATAAGTTCTTCGATGGTATAAGTCGGGTGTTGTCGCCTGAATATTTAAAAAAAAAAGGTGAATGGAATCTCTTTACTTGTCCATCTACTTCACTTTTTATACCCTGAACCCATTGAAAATGGGAAATCAGGGTATGTTTTTGTGAAAATGTATGTAACAGGCAGAAGGAGACATGGCAGACCCCATAAAGTATATATATTCTTGAGCAGCTCGACAAACTGAGTCGATATAGCCATGTCCGTCTGTCCGTCTGTCCGTCCGTCCGTCCGTCCGTCCGTCCGTCCGTGTGAACGCAGCGATCTCGCAAACCAAAAAAGCTAGAGATCTGAAATTTGAAATGTATACTCGTGTATATCCTGCGCAGTACAAGTTTATCATTTTTTTTCGATAACTCATCTCATTTCCTTATTATCGATAAAAATCGATAACTTTTCTTCGTTTTTGAATACCGTTATAGCTATAGATTTCAGATTTACTGTGTGTATCCGTGTAATGAATACAAACATTTTGCAATTTTTGGATTTTGGATACCACGCCCCCTTCCCCCCAAATGTGAAAAAAACGTATTTCAAATACTAGAGACTTGTGCTTTGGCAAATACATACATATGAATATCATTATTACGCTGTAAAAGTTTGATTACGAAAGTTCATCTAGAAGCAAACCTATTCAACAAATAAGTTTCCAAAATATAGCCCATACTGCAGCCCAAGCGCTTCCCGCGCGCAGTCGCTGCGTAAACTGCGCAGTAGCAGAGAAAGTGCTTGTGCGTGCGTGTGCATGTGTGTGTGTGTGTGTGTGTGTGTATGTGTTGTTTGTATATATGTATGTATAAAAGAAGCGTAAAATGATTTAAATATCGCATCATCGCAGGGTTCAGGGTATCTCTTAGTCGAGCAGTCTCGACTAGAGCACTCTTACTTGTTTCTGTTGGGCACAGAAAATTTCGCAAATTTTGAAACTTTATCGATACAACTCAAGTATTTCTTCCCCTCCCATGCGAAAATATCAACGTGCATGATTTCTCACGGATATCTTAGAATTGGGGTAGATTGTAATATTGAGTTTTTTGGAAAACTAGTATTTTTGCATTTTGTAAATTTGACACTAAGACAGCCATCATTTTATTTGATGCGACATTTTTACAAAATAAAATCATTTTAATTTTTGAATCCTCATCTCTTTATGGCTCCTATGAGCCTATCTAGACTATGCTGTGTTCATCTGTTATTGTATAACGCTTAGTATATCTGCTTGGTTAGTTACGTCAATTTGTATAAGATTTGAATGATTCTAGATAACAAGTCTGAAGGAATTGCAACTATGGCTCGGGCATTTTGACTCCATTTATTACTGTGGGACTTACGCAGTTCTTTGAAGAGGTTGGCAAACTAATAGTGTCGAATGTCGCAATTAACTCTGTCTGGGTCAAATATTAGCTGTTTTCGGAAAACTTTGATACGCACCTCTACGTGGTGAAGTAAATCTGAGATAACACCATGTACCGTTGCCATTGAATCGGAGGCAGAAACAGTGAGGAACCCAATATTAAGTTTTGGTGGAATTCGTGAAAGACCGCATGCGACTACATTTGATTTGGGGCATTATGATTTCGATTCCCAAATGCGAAAGTCAATTGTTGATGGTCTGTGTGGACAATAATTAATCATGCCCGACACAGATAGCATCGGAGATTATCCAGCGACCAAATAATTGCGACCATTTCCTTCTCATTTGTAGCGTAGTTCTCCTCAGTTGTGCTTAATGATCGGGATATATAAACGATAGGTTTATCTTTAGGTCATCCTGAGAAAAAACCGCCCCAAAAGCGTTGTTAGAAGTGTCCGTCGTGAGATGGAGCGGTTTTCTAAAGTCAAGGAAGGCTAACACCTCTGAAACAAGAGAATTTTGAGGTTTTTAAATGATTTTTTTTTCTTGTTTTAGACTTCTCTTCTTGGGTCAAATTTGTCAATGGTTTTAAATTTTTGCGTAATCTACAATATAATAAATTTTCTGAAATAAGAATCTCTTTCATTCCTTACTGTTCGACAGGCCTCATTTTCTTAACAGCCTCCATCTTTCTTCCATCGGGTCTAATACAGTCAGCGGATACGATGTTGACAAGGAATTCTACTTGCAAGCATAAAAATTGTGTCTTTTGTAAATTTACTCCAAGTTTTGCTTCCCTCAATAGGGAAGGCGAAGGAATTCGTAGTTTCCATTCAATGTGGAAAACGCAGTCTTAGGCGTGGGTGACTCTTTCAAAGCTCTTTCAAGAGCTGTAAAAAATTTAGCTTTGCCCAAAGTAGACAAAGTGGATGTAATATCAGGTACAGGGTAAGTGTCTGAAATAGTGATTGCATTGAGACGCTTGAAATTGATCAGCTTTCGATATTGTTTTTCTCCACTTGGCTTTGGCTTTTTGGGTAGCACCCATACAGGCGAATGTTAGAGGCTATTAGATGGTTTGATGATGATTTTGGAATATATTGGTTTCTGAGTGGGGACGTACGAATTTCTGTTTTGATCCTGGTTTCAATCACCTTCCAATTGAAAGTGGTTCGAATATATCGAAACACTCTTCAATTATTGAATTTAGTATTGCCTTGACACTATGGAGGTGTTCAGTGTCAAGTAAGGCATTGATATTTAGCGATTGTGTTGCATTGAGGGGTATTTTCATGCTTAGCGTCCCGTTCTTTGTCAATCAAAACTTTGAGCGCCTTCAGCGTGTCATCAGCTATGATGCCGTCAAAACTTTTTAGCCTAGGGAGTACATAAAATGTACGTGGAGTATTGTTTCCTATAGAAACGAAGAATTTACCAGTAAGCTCACGGGTGATTCTGATATTACCCGCTGCAGATTGCACTTGAAAGGGTCTTCCAAGAGTAGTGCAACCATTTGCTAATTTGGGGCTAATCAAAATCGGTCCAGAATTGTAAATTGGGCTCATATTTTGTATCATATTTTATAGGCATATGGAACACTAGAGAGCCTTCGGTCATAAAATTGACCTGACCTTCGTCGACGTCAGTCGGGACTTCTTCCCGTTGAATTGAGTCGTCAGCCTAAAGAGCGTTTCGCAAGCTTCTGTAGAGTCCACATAATAAACTGTTTCTTCTGTTTCGATTTCTTGTCGGCCTCAGCTTCTGTGAGTGGAACCGGAGAAGTTACACTGTTCATATGGTACACACGCTGTACTTTAGGGAACGGAATCGATAGTTACTCAAACTTCGTTTGGAAACTCCTCCATCCCATCTCGAGCTCTCATGTTTTAAGCGGTAGGACTGGCCAGCAGGGGTTGACTCCATTTTCATCGGTGGTCTTCGAGCCGAATATGTAAGCGTAAATGATGGTCGTGGATGTGGTGCGATTTGCCTTGGACCGCTCATTGTAGCCGGTAGACCGACATGAGGATGAGTAGCCATGAACGATAGTTGTTGAGGTACATACGCTCCTTGCGCTCAGTAAATTCTTGATGCAATTTGTTGTAAGCTTAGACAAATCGCGTAGGCTTCCGGGTCACCCGACTTACACCGCTTAATTCAGGCCAATCTTTTTTTCCTTCTCTGATTTGCACAAGTCATTGCTGTCCTGAAAGGTACGATTTGTTTTAGTAGGTCTTTTTATGTTCTTTGTTAGTTTCGACACTTCAAAGCAGCGTCGGTCGCTCTTGGCAGCTTTTCCACTTAAAATCAGTGCCGTTTTTTGATCA
The DNA here is from genome assembly GCA_035045365.1 of Drosophila leonis. Taxonomy (NCBI): domain Eukaryota; kingdom Metazoa; phylum Arthropoda; class Insecta; order Diptera; family Drosophilidae; genus Drosophila; species Drosophila leonis. The sequence continues at coordinate 8,014,090 of JAWNPC010000953.1, read as the reverse complement.
CTCATATGCTGACGTGGCGAATTCACTCTCAAAAATTTGCAATATTAAAAGAAATTGGACATGCATCAAAATGTAACATTCGCTTTACTTACATTCTTTATACAATTTTTGTTTGATAATAATAAATCGTTTTGACACCGGCAAATCGCTGAAGATTTGTAATATCATTTTTGCTTTGATGATTTTGATTGATTTTGGTTGATTTTTTGTATTATTATATGACTGTTATTAGTGTTCACTCGCGTAGGTAGTTTTTCCCACTAGGCGCCCATTGAAAAGTTCTTTTCACATAATTTTTTATTTTATAAAGCTTACAATTTTGTCGAGACTGTCTAACTTGAAGGAGAACTATTTTTACTGAGAGTCTCACTGACGTCTGAACATTTGACATTTGACATTCCATATTACGGGCATTGCCTACTATTATCTTATATAAATTGAGTTTATCGATTTCTCTTAAAATACTCGATGACAATGTGTGAGGAGGTCGTGAGAGTAAGTGTTCTTCTTATTTCAAATTTGATGGCAGTGTGAGGAGCAGACGAGTATCAATTATAAAAAATATATTTTCGTGAAATTTGATCATATTTCCTTTGTCCTTTTTTCTTTTCCAATTGACTATAAAATTATACAATTCTCAACACTTTTCTTTTTGAAGTCGAATATTTAAAAAATCACATCACCCGTCATCCACTCTCCACTCCTTTTTTCAACTCTCAATCAGACGATAAGTTGATTAACCCAATGGGCCAATCGAGGGCGCAATAAAGTCCATTCGCAATATTATGGCCATAAATTGTAAATTGAATTGGCTGAGAAATGGATTCGCATACGCAATTATGACCAAGTAAGCCGACTCGGCTCGTGTCACGAGGGCAAGCTCACACGACTTAGCTAAGCTCCAAAGCCATTAACACTGGCACAGCGTCACCCACTATCACTATCTCTCTCTCTGTCTCTCTCTATTTCTCTCTCTCTCTCTCTCTCTTTTAATTTTAAAAAAAAGTTCACGAATGTATAGGAAAACAGCTCAAATTTGAATACGCAAGTCATGAAAATTATATAATAAATAAGTTACACAGTCGAACAGCTTTAGGTAAACAAGAATCAGACTGAGAATATAGAATATAGATAGACTTAAAATATATAATGGTTTTTCAAGTACAACAAATTTTCATAAAACTTTTCAATTTTTCATAAATTCATTTTTCCATGAGATATTTGTCGTCTGTTGATGTTCATGGAATAGCTGCACTGCATTTCCTATTGCTTTCTCTCACTCTAACTTATGACTGCCTTTGGGCAAGTCTCTTTCACGAAAGAATAAGAATTTGCTGGAAATTTATAAAATATTGGAACTACTTTCAGATACATTACAAAAATATATATATAGTTATATTTTATATAACACGTATAGTCTTGCTATTACAGTACCTCAAATGTATCAGAATAACACGATTTTTGCAATTTTAGCTGAGCATTTCAGTTTAATTTTTCTAGTCACAGAAATATCCAAAAGTTTTGGAAATGTTCTGATTCCGATTGTTGAACACTGAATAGCCCAAGCGTTTACGAATGCATTGCAAAGCAGACTTCAAGAATTTTAATATTTGCCTCAAACTTCGCATCATTAAAAGGAGAAAAAGAAAAAACAATTTTTTTTTTTTTTTTTTTTTGAAAAGGGAAAAAATGCAATTTTATTTTCAATAAATTGGTATTTTTTGTTCAATTTCTTGACTTTTATTTGTTGGTTTTTGCTTTTTACTCTCTCTTTGATTTGTTTTGTTTTGCTATTGGTGTTTGTTTTTTACATTTGAGTTCACGTGCCTTTACAGTAGTCACTCGTTATATGGCACGCACTCGAGCGATCTTTTCTTTTTGTTTTTGTTTTTTTTTTTCGAATGATAAACTTTGTATTAAATGTTGAATTAGGCGCATATTTTGTTGTGAATGTGTTTTATTTTGAATTTTTTAAATTTGTTTATTTATTTAAGTTATGTATATTTAAATGTAATTTTTAAATATGTAAGAAAACATTGATATTCAAATTTTGACGCTTTCGTTACGTTTTTTGTTTGTTTTTGTTTTTGTTTTTGTTTTTTTGGAATGTTCTTTTTATGCTCTTCAATCTTCTTCTTCATGTTTTGTTTGTTGCTATCAATTTGTTTATTTAAGTAATTTGTTGCTGGTGTTTTGTTGTTGCTATTTTAAATGGTACAAATACAAATTCAAATACGAATACAAATGATTTGCTTACTCGTTAAATATGTTAACATTTTCTCTCATATATTTATTTCATTTCTTTCTTTTTTTCAATTGTTTGCGGCTCATCAAATTTGATTTCTTTTTCGTTTTGCAGTTACTACAAAAAAGAGGCAAAACAAAAGATTAAATATATATGTATAGCATAGCATAATTATATAATTTATGGAGCAATACATAATAGAATAAACATATATATAATAATAATAATAATAATTATGGAATATACATAGTTCATACAAACTAAAACAAAACGTAAAACGTTCGCGCTACAGTAAATGGCCAAAGAGCGTGTTCCTTTCTTTTTTATTTATAATTTATAAATTTTTTGTAATTTTAAATGTTTTTATTTCTTTTAGTGACAATTTCTTTTATCTTTTGAGACACTGTGCATATCTGTATCATTATATATATATATATATATATATATATATATATTATAGCGTAAATTGAATAAATATGTAATTAAGACAAAAAAAAAATTGAAAAAAAATCATATATAATAATAATCATATTGGTGAAGTATATATATTTATATATATATAATGATAATCATAATCATAATCAGAATTGTGTAAATTGTAAATATCACAAGCAGACGTCACTTGCATCGTTGATATATATATATATATATATATATATATATATATATATATATATATATATATATATATATATATATATTGTAATGTATATGCATGAGTGTGTTTGTGGGTGGTGTGTGTGACTATGTGTATGATTGCTATCATTTCTATTACTTAATTTAACTGAATTGTTGTTCTACAAAAGAAATTGAATATGATTTTTTTAGACACACACACACACACACACACACACACTCACACACACACACAGTTGCTTAACTTTTGCCTCGATTTAACCAAAAAAATTTGTTCTTTGTTTTTGCATGTTTTTTTTGTTTCAATAACTATTTTGTTTTGTTTTTATATATATATATATATAAACAGCTCTTAAGTGTAACTAACATTTTTGTTTATTTTTCTACTAGAAAAATTCAAATTGAGTACATAATCGTCAACATGTTTTGTTTTTGCTTTTGTTATTTACTACATACAAATGATGCTTCAGACAAAATGTATATATACATATAATATATATATATATATATATATATATATATATATATATATATATATATATATATATATATACAATGTAGTTATATGTGATTGTATGTTCTATATAAAGTTCTATGCGTTTCGATTTTGTTGTTGTTTTTGTTTGCTATATTTAAAATTGACTTTTTACATTGTTTTAGCAGCTTTGTGTATATTTTTTGTTTTCATCTACTGCGAATGCGTGAATGAATAAAAAAAATTATATTTATATATATGTTTTGTGAGTGTGTATGTGTGTATATGTTTTGCTTTTATAATATTTCTAATAATTTTTGCTTTTATTTGTATATTTTATTAAATTTTGTAATGAGAATCTTTTAGTTTGATTTGCTTAACATTTTCTTAATTGGTGCTTTGCTGTGTGTGTTTATGTGTGTGTATGTTTTCTATATTTTTTTTTTTTTTTTTGGTTTTTTTTTGTGTTTTATGTTTAACATTCTTCTGTTTTCTCTGTCTATTTCTATCTCTATTTCTATGTGCTAAAGTGCTGTTAATAAACTTGAAACATTTTGTTGCCGCTGTTAACATTTGTTTTCATTTTTCGTTTTTATTTTTGTGTTGTTAAACCCATTGCATAATTTACAAATATCGTATATAGCTAATATATATATTTTACAATATACATATGATATATAGCACTTAAAATCATAATATGGTTCTTCTATTCTATTATACATATCTGAACCGGTTACTGTGTCTGTGGCTATGGGCATCTCATGTATATATCATGTTGGACTAAGTTAATTGGCCTTCTCTATTCTCAATTTCACTTTTGCTGCTTAAGCTAACGAAACAATAATGGAAACGGAACGGAAGCGGAAACGGAAACGAAAACGGAAACAGGCACACGGCCATATACACAACACACAAATCGAATAATCTGGCATACATAATACACAAAATTGTGATTGAAATACAAAGAACTGCAAAGGTGTCTTAAATGTATAGCTGTGTAGGTGTATGTGCGTGCGCATGTGTTTGTGTATGTGTGTGTGTGACTAAGATTGCATTGAGCCGCTCGCTGTGATGTTGCTGGGATGGTTAAGTTCCTCTCTCTGTCTATATATATATATATGTATATCTATATAGATCTGATCAATGCGCCTGATGAGCCCGCTAAGCGACAGAAATCCTTCTAATCGCCGCTGTCCTCCCATTTGCGCTCCTCCATAATCCGATCAAAGCAGTCCGCAAGAAATGCGTGCTACAAAAATGTATAACAGTTAGCATAGGTGGAGTGTATAACAGTCTGTATATATATTTACATATGGCGTATAGACTTTGACCCAACGTGCTGGCTTATCTGGACGATTGTACTGAAAGCAAAATGACATGGACTCCTCATCGCTCTCCGAACTAGTGATGCTATCCCACGTTAGCTCCACCATTTGCGCCTCCAAGGAGCCATCATCGCGGCAGGCGTGCAGGCGAAAACTTTGCATTCCTGCAAACCCATCCAAAAATATACATTAGTTGCAGGCTTAGAATATTATTCAAAACTCTATAAAAAAAACGATTATTGTGAGCGTAATTACTTTTCTGTGGAATCTTTCAAATTGTTATCTGATTCGAAATTGTGGATATAGTGGATGGAAACAGTTTAGGCCTGCCTCTTAAACTAATTGCGATTCAAAACGAAACACTTATGAATAACTTTTGGCTACAAAATTGAACTACTTGAGATATCCAGCTACTTTGTGAGCTTTTGCCTCATTTAAAACCGAAATCATCAATTTTATTTAAAACTTACATTGAATTACTAAACGTTCTGTGAAGTCTGTTCCTTTAAGGCAGTCATGAGCTTTTAAGCTATTTGTAAACCCATGTGAGCCACTTGCAAAAGAACATTGTAGATATCGCTGAGCCAGTAATCAGTGCATGAATGAATTGCATAACTATTGCAACTATTAAATATATCAATTGTGAATCGTTGAATCAGTTGTGAACTGCAATTTAAACCTACTTAACTTAGCTTCTCACCGATTCGAACCAGGTTTTCTATAATGAATATTAAAGACTTTTCTTTTACTTATGAATACATGAATTAAAGTAGGTCGGACTATACTAACTAAGCTCTTCTATTATTGAAATAGGACTGGAGTCTCTATTTATATATTAGCTGAACTTCTCTAGTTTGTAAATTTCTGGGCAAAGCTCTTCTACAATTAATCTATTACTATATTATCTAGCAGTATATTAGCAAAACTCTTTAGGACTTACCCACGGCGGGCACGACATGACCCTCCTTGCGACTATCACAGGAGCAGTGAGGAAAGACAACGTCACCATAGCCGGGCAGTGTGCGGGCCAAGGCGAGATAGTCGTTGGCCTTTTTGGCATCCTGCAATGCTTTCAGCTCGTAGAGACGTCCTTCGGCGCGTATATTGCCGCGATTCACCTCATCGACGGCCTGGTAGAAGATGAAGCGTGCCGCCTGCTCGCCATTGGGCAGGGTCAGCTCTTTGCCCACTGAGAAGAGCCAACGACGCACACACAGGCATGTTGAGGAGGCGGTGCTATAGTTCTGAACATAGAGCTGATGCGGTATCTCGTGTGGCTGCAGCTTTCGCTCGAAATTGTATTCAACTATCTCGAACAGATAGAAATATTGTTGCGTATAGGCTGTGAGGTTGGCGCGCTGCACCAATATCTCCCACACGACCTGGGCATTGGATGACTTCTTAACCGAAACGCTGGTCACCTCATGGTCGGGCAGCATCACCTTAATGTCCACCGGCGATGCAGATATATCATCTTCCGTATCGGTTAGGAAATCCTGCACTGCATCGCTCTCGGCTATCACACGCACCGCGCACACCTTCTCCAAATACTGCTCGAGGCCACGTCGACGTGTGTCCAGCTGCTGTTCGCTCAACTGAAAGAGCCATTTGCCCGGCAGCTTCGGGAAGTTGAAGCCGCTAAACTCCTTGCGCAGAGCCGAGTGCAGGTTGGCAAACTCACGATAGCGCCGCGAGCACAGCTGCCTACCAGCCATATGGATATTGAAGACGATATAGCGTTCCCCATTCCGATTCACAATGCTGTAGTCGGGTATGCTAAACAGAGATAGGTCATCATTAGGCCTGACGTAAAGTTCACTTTAGAAAGGCTGCAACAATTACTCACCTGATGGGCAAGGAGCGCTTGTCCGAGTAGTCTATGTAGGAATAGCCAGTTTGATCCTCCTGC